>CAXAMN010024995.1:501117-512631 GCA_963970005.1 Durusdinium trenchii
GTTGCTTGTGAAAGGTCCCTTGGTGGCTTTCACAACTGCAGTTCAACCTGATTTGTCAAAAGGGTTTGCACTCTTGAAGCTCATTTTAGTAAGGCCTTTGTGAAGAATGGCTATGACATCATGGCAACTAGGGCTTTGGCAGAGACTACCCTGGTGCCAGCTCCTTGGCCAACTTCAATGTTCAAACAGACTGCCACTGCAAAGCAAAGCTGTGCTTGGTCAATTGTGCAAGCAGTGACTGTCAGACAAACAGCATGCACTGTCCAGGACTTTTCAATTTCTTTGCAGATCAGAGCAGTGTGTGTGTGCCTTTGGTCATGGCTTAAGACTGAGCTGATCTGGAGAGGCCATCAAAGTGCACACCATGTAATGAAAATAAACACAATCATACATGACATATGACTTATTATGATGTAACATAAAAATAGGAAAATATAACCAATCCAACAGAATGTATACAGTATACATTAATAATAATGTAATGAATGTTCACCACCCTAACAACAGACTGGGGTGCTGCTTTGCTTTCTTTGCCTGGGTGCCTGTGGTATCTTGGAGCCTTGGTAGCCTTGGAGCCATGGATATGGTAGCTGAGGAGCAGACTACTGAGAGGGTGGAGAAACATGAGCATTCTTTCAAATTGCCATTTGGGGTGGCCACACTGGACTCCATTCAGCAAAGAGCATACATCAATGAAGAGGGCTGCCCTGAGTGGCCATGGTCAAGGGCCCATACCTGTCTAGGCATTGCATCTGAGCCTGGAAAGCTACTGAGAGTCAACCTGGATGGCATCCAAAATGCCATGCAATCTTTGCAGGTGCCAGCTGGGGAGCTACACTACAGAAAGGCCCAGAAGCCTGCTGATGGGGAACAACCACAGCAACCACAAGGGCAAGATGGACAGCAACCACAAGGGCAGGATGAAGCCAACAAAAAGGAGACATGGCAAGACCATACCTTTGAGTCCAGGGGATTGCTAGTTATCCTACTGTGGGTGATGAAAAACAGAGCACTCAAGGCTGCAGCCAAGGTGAAGTCTTTGACTTTGCTGCTGGAACTGGCTGCAAGAGCTCTCAGCATTGCTGATGTGCAAAGGCCTTTCATGGGCATGGTGACTTTGCCAAATGGCAATTTGGCATGCAAAGAGCTCTACTTTTCAGAGCAAGGTATTTGCAAAGGGTGGCAGGAGCTATTGGCAAAGTGCCCACCTGCCATACAACTATGGAAAAAACTGGGGCAAAGATGCTGGCTCAACACATGCATCAGCAGTGGGCTGGAAACTGCTACCTCTAGAGACATTTGGGTCTTCATGTCTTACATGTTTTGCCACCAAAAGCAGAAGACTGGTGGCCAGAATGTTTTCAAGTGCTTGGGGCAGGGCCTGTTGACAGAATTTGTTTGCAGAACAGGTTTGTTGCTGAAAGAAGTGGCAATCAGCATCAGTGAGGAAGCATTGAAGTCCCTTCCACAACTGAAGACCAAGCATGGTCATGCCAGGAGGGTGGCAGATCCTGTCAACAAGATTTTGCTCCTGTGGAAGCTGAGGAGGGAGAAGGTGGAAAGGAGGAGGGTGGCCAGGACACATGATGAACTCGGTGGTGACACCTCCAGGATGCTGGTGTATGAGGCATACCTTGACTGCCTTCTGCACAAAAAGGCCTTGGAGAATGAGTTCTCATCATCCAGCCAGATATCAGTTTCCTGGGACCCTTCCACCTATGGTGGAAAGGAGATCTTGATGGCCATTGCCTTCGATCCCCACACCAGAAAGGCTGCTTATTTAATGGCCCAACATATGGTCAGCACAATGGTTTCTGAGCTGGACCCTGACCTGATTCCACTGGCAAAGGCAAGGAAGCTGACAAGGGTGGAAGGCTTTAAAGAGATAAAAGCCTTGTCCTGTGCTCTACAGTCCATTGGACTATCACTGGCAAGCTTCATTGTGCCACCTGGCTTGACATTGAGGCCACTCAAGCCCACAGAGTACAGGTTGGAAGGTGCTGGAGGAAGATTCTTTATTGTTGATGAACATTCCCAGCAAACAGTGCCAGAGATCCCAGAGCATGTGGACATTGGAGCCCTCCCCTGCTTAGTCTCCATCTCTGATCAAGGGCCAAATATTATAGGGGCAGTCAACTATCTCCAGTACCATGCTGAGAATGCTCTCCTATTCCATGCACAGTTCGACCCCTACCACAGGGCATGGAATGATTTGAAGTTGGCAATGAAGAAGACAAAGCCAAATGCATGGAGAGTAGTGCTGGAGCTGACCCTGGTCTGCAACCTCAACTATGGCCCTTATGGCAGCTCAGCCTGGTTTTGGAAGAAGAAGGCAAGATTGGCTGATTTCCTTGCAACACAGACTGCCTTTGGAGCTGCCTGGCAGAAGTATGCCCCCAAAATCTGCCAAGAGAGGAGGATCAGGGAGCCCACTGACCCCATAGAGTCTCAAGACCTCTTCGACCAGCTCAGGGACTTAGAAACCTTCAATCAGAAGGGGCCCTTAATCAAGTTGATGAGGTGGTTCAGCTGGTTTGAATCAATGCTGTTCTACAGTGGGGAACTGCAGGCCACCAAGATGGTCCTTGAGCATGCAATGGGGGTGCCAGATGAAGGGTCAGACAAGGAGGTGGATGTAGGGCCACCAGCCACTCATCAAGATGATAGACAGGAGCTCAATGAATTGAAGAGAAGGAAGGGGACCTGGAAACTGGCCCCTGAACTCATCTCAGACAGGACATTGGCCCTGAAAGATATCATCCTCAGTGTGGGCAAAGCCAGCTGGCAAACCTTTGCTGCAAGGGCCAGAGACTTGGTGTCCCCAGACCATGTACTGGAGTTCAACATTTCTTGCTCCAGCCAGGCCTACTGGAAGCATGAGTTGGTGGAGATGTTGCACACTTCTCTGTTGGATCGAAGACACCTCCAACACCTTGAGCCCCAGTACCAGACACACCCTCAAGCCTTAGAGTGGCAAGTGGACCTGCTGGACAGGCTCCTTGAGCAAAGGACAGAAAGCCTATGTGCATTTCACACACTGCCACCCATGGCTTTCTGCCATGCACTGTCACCTAGCTTGGAAGTGTCACTGGCTGCCCACAAGCTGGCCAACAAACAGTGGAAAATTTTGCTGGAGGCAGAGGGGGCTGACAATGAAGGTGCAGATGTGCAGCCACTGGCATGTATGCACTGGAGAAAGAGTCCATTTGTGAGATTGATTTTTTTTGGCCTTTGAGCAAGATGCCTTGAGGAGGAGGGCCTTCACCACTGGGAGTGCAGCTGTGAGATTGATGAAAGTGGTGGCACAGAACCTGGGTGATTCTAGGGTCATCGAAAATGTTCATCAATTTGGTCGAGACCTATTTCGAGGGTCAAAAGCAAATTCATTCTCCAACACAACCATTATGAGCAACTGCTTGAGATCCAAGGTGTTGGAAGGGAGGCGTGTAGAGTGTGTCAATGCAGAGACTGTTGAGAAGGTCATGGGGGGACCAGTGGCAGCAGAAGTGGAAGGGCAATGTGACCAGTTCCCTCAGAAGCTATGGCAAGAAGATGCCCAAAAGCATCCAGCTCCTCATGAAGCCCCAAAGCAAGGACCACTCCTGGGCAACTCCAGGGCCACACTCTTTGTTTCAGTCTTGTGCTGCTGGGGAGTGGCTCTTTACTTTCTGGCAGGAGAAGACAGCTCGCTTTGCTGGCTGTACTGTCAATGCTGCCTGGTTGACCTGTCTGGCCAGGCCAGGCTGCATCTTGGCCCAAAGGTCCACAGGCATTCTGGTCAAGGTCATGGCTGCTGCAGAATTTGGCCTTTTGGCAGTGACTTTGCATGTGCACAGCAATGGTGGGCAAAGGATCTATCAGTGCGCCCCAATAAAAGGCATCATCATGTGGCACCACATTGTGGACCTGGATGACTGGCTTGAAGTGCAGTGTCAGCCAGTCTTGGCCAATGTGGTGAAGGGGCCCATAGGATGGCTGAAGTGTGGGGGGCCATTGTTTTTGGCAGCATCCCCTTTGGTTGCTGGCCACACTTTATCACACAAGCAGATGAGGCAACTGCTAGAGCAAGTCACTGGGCAAAAGGTCAATAAAAAACATGGCCAAGGCAGCACTACACCTAGCACTCATTGAAGCTGTGGTCCCTGAGGAATACATGGATGTGGCAAAGAAGTTCATAGAAGAGAAGAAGAACCAAGAGGATGGCTATGACACAGATTTGTCAGAAGTGTTGTCTGAGCTGGGTAAAGAGGCAGACAACCAGAATGATTTGAGGGAGTTCAAGGATAAGAAAAAAATCAGGCTCAAGAAATTGATTGCCAAGAGCAAGGATGAGCCAATTCAGGGCAGGCCAAAGAGAAAGGCCAAGGCCAAACCAAAGGGTAAGGCCAAGGCAAAGGCCACAGCAAAAGTGAAGCCAAGGGGGGCTGCTGAAATCTTTGATCAACATGGCCAAGAAGAGCAAAGCCAGAGAGGATAGGGAGATGAAAGAGGCAGAAGCCATGGAAGTGCCAGAGGAAGAGGAAAATAAAGATGCAGATGAAGAGATGGCACCAGACAAGAGCCCTGCAGTGCCAAACCAAGGGCCTGCAGAGCCAGTGGAACCTGATGTGCCTGGTTCTTCTGCTGCATCCTCTTCAAAAGCACCACCACCAGTCAGGGCTGCCAGGAGAAAGTCACCTGAAGAGTTGTTGAGTGCACTCTCCCCACCAGGGTGCAAATTTGGTGTATCTTTCCAAGATCACCGCTTCACTTCTGGTTGGAGGCAGGAGCACAAGGAGCTGCCATCACCTTATGACAAAAAAACCTTCAGTAGAACATTTGTGGAGAGGAGGACCTGGCAAGAGGCATTGGCCCTGGTCCACCAGCACAACTGGGAAAAGTGGGAAAAGCTACAAGACACATACCCAGTGGGAGGGCAAAGAGTCCAGGTTCCTGGTGAGCTGCCTGATGACATAGTTGAGCAACTTGAGGACACCATCAAGAGCCTTCCAAAAGTGGTAAGATACGCATGACATTGTATATTAGAATTCAATGCCCATTTGAAAAGGCACATGTGAAATTGCAGGAGGGATGCATTTGAAGCCTGCCCATTTGAAAAGGCACATTTGAAAGTGCAGGAGGTGTAGTTTGAAGCCTGTCCATTTGAAAAGGCACATTTGAAATTGCAGGAGGGGTAGTTTGAAGCCTGCTTACTTGCCAAATGGCAGTAAGAGAAGCCAAACTCATGAGAAAAGGCGTTTTGACTAGTTTGGTGCCTGCAAAGGTGGAGAGGCTCTTGGGGTGGCAGTGTGCATGGGCCTTATCTGTGGCCTGCTGCTTGGAAGGGTTGCTGGGGAGAGCCTTGTGCAGTTGCATGCTGCATGCTGCTTTGGCAAGTAAAGTTTCCTGCTATGCAAGGGGAATGGGTATGGGGTGGGGTGTGGGGTGTGTAAGACTGCTGGATTGAAAGTACAGCTGTAGCACCAAGGGCCAACATGTTATTTGCAATGGTTGCTGCTGTGAAAGCACCACTGCACTAGCACCAAGAAGCTGCTGCTGTGAAAGCGCCACTGTACTAGCACAAACCAATTCATGTGCAAGGGCTGCTGCTGTTAAAACACCTCTGCCCCACCAACTGTGAAAACCTAACAGTTCTTTCAAAGGCAAGGCCTGGAAAGCCACATGGCTCTATATTTGGCCTGAGAAATGGTGGGCAATATCAGATGTTTTCAATTGATATTTGTTTTTATTATTAGCAGGTATTTCAACCTGCCATACACTACTGCCCCACCCACTGTGAAAACCAAGTGCTGCTCACAGTTCTGTCAAAGGCAAGGCCTGGAAAGCCACATGGCTCTATATTTGGCCTGAGAAATGGTGGGCAATATCAGATGTTTTCAATTATATTTGTTTTTATTATTAGCAGGTATTTCAACTTGCCATACACTACTGCCTCACCCACTGTGAAAACCAAGTGCTGCTCACAGTTGAGCACCCACCTGTGAAAGGCAAGGCTTGGACCACTTGGAATCCACCTCTCAGTTGGGGATGGTGCTGATGAGAATTATAACTATCAGATGATGTCAGTTGACTGTTTTACTTATTTGACACTGGCATTTGTTTTCTGAGAGCATTGTTGCCCTGCAGGTGGATTTCAGGGACCAGATCCACAGACAGAACTTGGAGTGAGAATGGCTGTGGAAAAAATGAAAGCTGTGCTTGCCAGGGTGGGTGGGTGAAGCAGAGGGTTCTGGAACACAAGGTCTTCCAAACAGATTTGCTGACAGGAATCTCTCAGGATTTCTAAGTGTTTTCCAGATTTTCACAGGAACATTTAGATCTGAGTTTTTCTGTGCTCAATTGAAGCGGTGCTGCACTGAAGCGACCTCCAATGTTGTGCAATGATAGAAGTCTCAACCAATTCGTTTTTTCCATGCCCGGGAAAAAGCAAATTGGAAGTCGGAACCAATTTGAATTTTTCCAGGCCCGGGAAAAAACAAAAAACAGTTCCGGGATCAAGCCTCGTGGTTCGAGCGGCATAGTCTCACAAGGCAGGGTGGTATGATACCCACTGCTCGTAGGAGGAGTGGATTTCAGGACCTGGGGCTTCACAGCTAGGGTATTATACCACTAGACTACTAGACCAAGCTGGCTTGTGAAAAAAAATGTACAGGTATGCAATGTGTGCACTTGACAGCTGAGGTGGTTTTGAACCTTTCAGCATCAAAACAAAAAACCATAAACCAGCACAAAGTGAGCAAACTGGCTTGAGCAGTCTCTTGATCATGGAGGGTTGCTCCCAACCAAAACGACCCCAAAATGAAAGTGGTTTGGTTGGTTGTTGGTTGGCTTCCTGATCCTCGGCGGCCAACGTGTCAGTGATCAGAGGACGCAAGACCCGCTAGAGCAACAGCATGGTTTCTTGAAAGTCTCTAGTCCCAGCGAAAAACAATTTTTGCCGACAGTGGTAAAACCCCACGTGCGAAAACTTGCGAAAACTTCGCGAAGGTCCTGCGAAAGGCCTGGAAAAATACCCTGCTACTCACTTGACTCTTGGGAAGACTAGCTTTGGTTCACAGGTGGCTCTTTCACCTTCCATTGTGTCTTACAACCTTTGGACAACCGAGACGGGCGGGAGCCGACACCGCTTCACGGAGCAGCACCGTTTTTTGGACGCGGCCAAGGACCCGCGGGCGGACCGCGCGTGTTGCGAGCTGGGCATGGCATGGCGTGGGTGGAGGAATGGACGTCTTAGGGGCTTGAATTTTCTGTTGTTTTTTGTTGTCTCTCCAAGAGTTTTTACGTTTTAAGGCCCTGATGCTTAGGGCCTAGGGAGTCCCGAGCGCCAACAAGGAAGGGGTGCAAGCCTCATTGCAAAACCTGTTGCTCTTTTGGACCGGGCAATGGTGAATTTGTTTCAACATGAGAGGTGGAATGGGTAGGAGTTAGTTAACGAAGAAAGAACACAAATCAGATCATGGCACCAGTCAGATCTTGAAGTGGTGTGCCTGACAAGTACATGACAACAGTACTGCGCTGAGGTCAGGATGTTCTGGAGGATTGTTTACTCAGGAGTGTGGTGTTGCGATATTTAGGGTGTGGCGTGTGTTCACATCTATTGGCCAAAAGCACATGAAGACTTGCTTTCAATACACAATGCACAAATTCGGAACTCCCGTCGGCACAGATGGATGATCAAGGAAGTGTTCACCGTTCACCCTTTTGAAGAATTATTACTTATAAGTGGGGTCTGTCCTATTACCTGTAACAGTCAGTAAACAAGTATCACTAATTTTGGACAAGGCCTGCAACTGAACCATCATCATCCACTCGGATAGACCCAACTTCTAAGGCCTTTGGATGCTTTTGGCTTTGAGAAAATTCATCGTTTGAGGCGGGCGACTTCGAGCGAGTGCGACTGATGCTTGAAGAGAGGCCGGAGCTTGTGATGCTTGTCCAACAGGCGACCGTTGGACATAGTGGTGAGCCACCCAGTTTTGAGAGGAAACCAATCAAAGCCTTGCAAGGGAATAATTTCCATGTGGAGAGGTTGAGACTTCAAAGTTGATTTGTCGTTGATGCAGATGGTTTCGTTTGACAGGCCTGTTTTAAAACACGTTGCCAAGACCCGATGATCTTAAAACTCACCCCGTGCATTCTTCAGAATGCAGGTTGGGAAGGGGTGAAACTGGACACTCTAAACCAGATTGGGTGAACATCACCCCCTAGACGAAACTGATGCAGTTGTCTAAGATGATACCGCATTGCGATCAAAAAATGCTGGTTTTCAGGTGCATAATTCATCATAATTCTTCCGTTGCTCGATCTCAGGAATTGTCAACCCTGTCAGCGATGGTCAGCTTTGCATTATGCAGCACATAAGGCGTGTACATGATCATCCAATTGCTTCATATCTCCGAGGGCCTGGTTACTTGATGTTAGCTGCTTCATGTTGCTTCTCAAGGGGCGGTGATGACGAGCGATCCAACCTCGTCTTAATAATCTGGTCCGGCCAGCCGTTGCGCATAAAGGACACCTGGGCGCACTTTGGCACAAGTTCTTTTTGCGCACTTTGAACCCCAAAAGATCCACTATGTGTGCATTGCTGTGGCACATTTTCCACTGAACAAACCTCCGTTTCGGATTGATTTCCTGCATCTATGAACTCATGTTCTTTCATCTCCCCAACAGGGAGCACTTGACACATCGTGCCAGGGCAATCTGGTGGCCGTACAGTTCCTACTGGAGAAACTTGCCGAATGCTTGGCCAGTGAAAATCTTGGACCGCCGGATAAACTTGTTTATATACCCTTCCGGTGGGACTGGGCCTATAGGAGGCTCCCTGCCGTAGGTAGTATATATATACAAATTATATGTGTATATATATATAGCAATCCTGAAGTACATAGAATACGGAATTGGAGGTCCACACCCTACATGGGCATCTTCCGGAATTGAAACCGAAACGGGACTTGGAATATTTTGCATCTTCCGGAATTGGACTCGAAACGTATACTTGGAATACAAAAACATCTTCCGGAATTTAACAACATAATGTACTTGGAATCTCGTGGATTGTGAACACTTGACATCTTCAGGACCTTTGTATCAGTAACCTCTTGTTGCAGCCATTCTTGCTGCACAAACGCCTAAGGGGTTAGAACTGGGGTTGGAACATCGGGCCAAACAGATGCAAGCGTTCCAGATTTGCATCGACTGCCAGAAGCGGACAGTGACGGATACCGAAGGGTAACTAGTTCTGATGTGTATAGTATAATTAAGCACTCAAGGGTGCCAACCGCTGCAGTGGTGGCCAAGGAAAATGATGCTTGCTCTTGGTTTCCTAAGAGCATCTTCAGAATTGAAAACATGTGTGACATATTCTAAGTACATGGCCGACGGTTGGACACAGAGAAGCATCTTCAGAATTGAAATATTCTATGTACCGTTTGGGTCGGTATATTCTATGTATTTTTATTTGTTTTTTGGCCGCGGAATTGGAACCTACCAAAATTCTAAGTATTCCAGGATCGTTATATATATAGTGTTGTTATTTTTTCTTGTTGTTTTTGCTTTGTGTTTGTTATTCCTTTTGCAGGGGTTTCCGTTGCCATTTTGGTTCAAGAATTTTGTAGCTTCCGCATCCCTTGAGTAGATCCCATTTCTCGGGTGCCGTGCAGAGCCATGCTTCCCTTGCTGGTGAATCTGCTCGCCGTGGCCTTTGCATTGGAGTCTTGCCCAAGCGGGGCAGATGTCACGAGCTTGCTGAATCATCAGTCACGTCGTGTGGCAAATCGCCATTCACATCCCTTGTGGATGAGTGAAGTCTTCACGGCCTTCACCTTGAGGGATCTCGCGTGCCAAGGAAAGCCTTCTCAAGGCTAAAAACCCGTGAGTGTTGGGCATCGGCCTTTGATCGTTTCGACCGGAACAGTGATGGTATCATTTCTGCGGAGGATGTGCGGGTTCTTGAGAGTGAGACCACCAAGAAGAACCTAACCTGTCCAGATCTTCGGGCTGGCATAGCAATAGCATGCCACTGGTACCCTGAAGAATGCATGCAACTCATTGTCCATGAGCCTTTGATCACCCCGCTGGTCTTCGATGATGCTGACATCGGCGAATTGCCACCGCCAGCTCCTGCGAGCCCAGTGAACGGCACCTCGCTGATGTTGATCGAAACAGAGAATCCTGCGCTTGTTGGGGCCAGTGTCCAGGTCGCCGTGGGCTGTATGGGGCTGGCCTTCGGAATGCTTGGCATTGAAACACCCAGTGGAGCCCTTGTGGCTGACCTGGTCCAGACCAACTCCAGAGCGGTGTCTTTGATCCTTGACATAGTGAGGAAGATGGATAACTTTGATGATATGACCAAAATGGCCTTAGACGTCAATGATATCTTGGAGGTCCTCTACGACGAGGGCATTTTGTCTGCAGCTCTGCAGCTCAATCCTTAAAAAGACAAGAGCTGGTCGCTCAGATCGACGATGGCTCTTTGGTTTATCCCTGGCGCTGGTCAGGCGGCTTTCCTCCTACAGGCGTCCCTAGCCCTGTTCGACGCCATGGATGTGATCGAAGGATTAAAAGATATGAAGAAAACCTGTGGCGACCGGGTGGCAAGGCCCAAAAGTGGCCCGGGCAAGTTTGCAAGTTACTTTTGCACGATGCAATCAGGGCCGGGCAAGGGCCCCCCAATTTTGAGTAGTCTTCATAAGAAAGGCGCATTTTCCTCACTTTCCGCTTCAGCGCGCAGCACAAACAATGGCAGCTGCAGGGCTTTAGTGGTGGAGGAAGCGTGTCTTGCACCCATGTTTCACCCATCATTCGCTTAAAAAAGGTGCCATATTGCACGGCTGAAAGTGCCGAGATGGCTGACTTGCACGGCTGCTACAGGCAGCATGCCAAAGGCGAGAGCAAAAAAAACAGAATAGGTCCCATATTCAATGGAGTTTAAACCGGTGGATTGGTGCAATTCTGTGCTGGTGATGTTTGGGAACCTTTCAGTCCAAGGTTCATTGCAAGGACCGGTGATTGGGGGAAGTGCCTATGATTGTCGCTATCGTCTATATATACCCAAGTCTCCTGTCCGGACATTATCCATTGCTCAAAAAGGTAGCGCTGCTTGCAAGATCTTCAATCCTGTCCTGTCCCATCTCTTTGCCCTCTCTCTTCCCCAGGAAAGGCGCATCGCTGACACTTCGGACCCGAGAAGGTTTAACTCCAGCAGAGGTGGCTGCGAGCAGTTTGTTTGAATATCTCCTCTATGCCTCTCTGCAGGTGCGCGAGCCTGGATGAGTGGTGGGAACCCGGCGGAATAGCCCTACACCTGGGTGACCCTGGTGAACCGCAGAACAGGAACCTAGATAGAGACTTCACAAGGCCCAAAGTTGGGATTAGGACCAGCGAGAGAGAGAGAGAGAGAAAGAGAAGAGAAGAGAAGAGAAGAGAAGAGAAGAGACGAGACGAGACGAGACGAGACGAGACGAGACGAGAGGAGACGAGACGAGACGAGACGAGACGAGACGAGACGAGAGGAGA
>CAXAMN010024995.1:514614-551164 GCA_963970005.1 Durusdinium trenchii
GTCCACAGCCAGCTCCAGCACCAGCACCGGCACCAGCAACCTGTCTCCACCACGTGCACAGCCAGCTCACAGCACCAGCAGCACCCAGCACCCAGCACCAGCACCAGAACAGCCAGCTCACAGCACCATGCACCAGCACCCGGCACCCAGCACCAGCGCCACCAACCTGTTTCCACCACGTGCACAGCCAGCTCACAGCACCAGCACCGGGACCAGCAACCTGTCTCCACCACGCGCACAGCCAGCTCACAGCACCAGCACCTGCACCTGGCACCCAGCACCAGCACCCAGCAACCTGTCTCCACCACGTGCTCAGCCAGCTCACAGCACCAGCACCGGCACCCAGCACCCAGCACCGGCACTGGCACCCGGCACCAGCACCAGCATGTCTCCACCACGTGCACAGCCGCACCAACAACCTGTCTCCACCGCGTGCGCAGCCCACAGCACCAGCACCGGCACCCAGCACCTGCACCGGCACCAGCAACCTATCTCCAGCACGTGCACAGCCAGCTCACAGCACCAGCACCAGCACCGGCACCCAGCACCAGCACCAGCACCAGCAACCTGTCTCGAAAGCGCGCACGGGCAACTCATTGTTATTTGAAGTAAGAACCCCATAGCCTCGCTATCTGGGGAAAAAACAAAATCCAAAAATAGACAAAAAAAACAAAATTAAGTCGCGGCCCGTAGCCTGTTGACAGGAGCCTGGCAGACTACAGCGGAAGAAGAACATCATGTAGACCAGGTAGACGAGAAATTAGATAAACATCTTGGGCCATCTCAGCCTCA
Organism: Durusdinium trenchii; assembly: GCA_963970005.1. NCBI lineage: Eukaryota > Dinophyceae > Suessiales > Symbiodiniaceae > Durusdinium > Durusdinium trenchii. Next base: position 515,407 of record CAXAMN010024995.1, read on the forward strand.
GAGTTTTGCCTGGGTAACAAGGTCTGTTTTCATGCATTGGTTGGCACTTTAGTGAGTGCCTCCGTCTTAGCAACTACCCAGCTGTTCAAGTTAAAGAGGTGTCCGACAGTCATGCAGTCACGCATTTCGCCTGCAACACTTACCGAGCTGGCTGCAGGTGAATCCGCATGTGAAGCCACGCAAGTGTATGGGCAGCTGTCCAGAAAGACCTTCACCGAACTCAACGTCATGTCATTCACATGACTAGATGCGCACACACACAGAGAGCAGTGCAAGGCAGGGTTGCCCGAAAGCCTCCTGGAGGCCCAGAACACCATCTCTCCCGAGACTCTGCTCTGACCGCTTTAGATTTTCCGCTGGAGAGCAGATCCAAGAGCAGACCACGACCGAAGCGTTTCGGAGCGTCACAACGAGGTTGTGCCACCGATGACGATCTACAGAGCCTCATCCTGTGGCGCTTCTCTGCCGCGGAGATCCCACCAGGCCCGGGGAGTTGGGTTCAACGGTGAGGTTTCTGGGCCCTCCGAGTCACGTCATGGTCACGGTCCACATGTCACGCTCCACATGACTTGGCCCAAACATGTTCGACTTCCAAAACCCCGCAGATCTCAGGGCCTAGGATTTGTGGATTTGTTCCATGACTCCGGATGTGCGTGGACGGTGTCCATGTTTGTGAATTTTGTGCACGTCCTCATCAACGGTTCAACGGTGAAAAGGCCCCTTGAGTTCCAAGCAAATCCCTGCGTTATGGGAGAGGGGCGACCAGACACATCAAACGAATCAATCGATTTGAGGCTGGTCATCTCCAAGACACCTGGTTATGAACTCTGAATGAAAGATTTGAAAACAAGCAGGCCCCGCTTCCACAGCCTTCCACAGCAAACCAAGGTCCAGCAGTAGCAGCGGTCTTTGTGCCCTGAGTCGACAAGTTTTAGTGACATCAGCCATGGAATTAGAAAAACATACGGTAAGTTATAATCGCACCGAAGAAATGGACCCAGCAGCAATGGGACATTTTATCACAGTAGTAGTTCTATTGTGTTTTATTAGTATTACTCCAATCGAGATCTCAAGATCGAAGAACTTCCTGGTTTCTCCTGTCAGGTTCAGAGGATGAGCGATGTTGCCAGATTTGCTTGGAAGACTTTGCGGAGAATGAAGAGCTTAGAAAGCTTCCTTGTGGCCGCCTGTTTGGGATGGGTGCATGCACGAGACAGGTCCTACCCCTTTGGTTGGTTTATCGGTTATCCATGGTTATCGCCTGGATTGTCAGTCTATTAATTATTAGGTTCAACCACTTTGGAGGGAATATGAGGCCGACTGCAGTCACTAGAACCTAAGAATGTTGGGGGAAGGACCAGGGAAGGACAAACTTCTGCCCTGTGTACATTGTTCTGATATCTTCGGATCATTTGTTTTCTCGATTTGTATAGATGCACAATGGTGGAGCCACATGGGATCAAAGGTGATCATGACAAGGCTCGTAGCATTTGGCCCAGAGATCACCTGACCAAAGAATGCCAAGGATGATATGGCGATCCTACTCTCAATCCCAACCTCAACAGTACCATAAAGCCGATATTTAGTGAGTGTTTTGGGAGGTGTGGCCATTGTCGGAAACGCGGGTGAGCGGATGCGGCATGTTGCATGCCAAGGTCTTAGCTAGAAAGGGATCCCTGTCCGGAGACTGGAGCAGTTGGCAAACTCCAATTCCTTCACCTTTGTCACACTACAGTCTATATATAAAATTCACATATTGCCACATGTTGCGCACCCTGAGCTTCTGAATGTTGACCATTTGCCGAACACAACACCTCCCCAATAATCATATGAATCATACTATGATGGATATTGTTCACCCTGAGCTTCTGAATGTTGACCATTTGCTGAACACAACACCTACCCAATAATCATATGAATCATACTATGATGGATATTGTTCAATCATCCTGGACATGGCAGAATTGAAGCCATTTATGTAGGTGTCAGTGTCATTCGTTTGCACGTTCCTGTCTCTGTGTTTTGGCCACGCCAAAAAAACAACTCTTACACTCCGACCCCGGTGGGCCATCACCGAGGTCATTCCTTCCACTCCAAGTGTGTGGATGAGTGGCTCACCGAGAAGAGCTGCTCTTGTCCGAACACCCAGAACCGCTCAGAACCGGCTGGAAGGTTCCGTCGGACGGGGGGGTGGCGGCTGCTTTCATCGCCGAGGAAAATCCACGAGCCGCTCGAGCCGTTGCTCGGTTTTTGTCGATTGAGGTGTTTTCCCGCAAGATCAGGCGGTTCATTTCTGACTTGTTTTCTCGAAGGGGCTCGACCGCCTCAGCTCAGCAGCTGGTGACCTGGTGTTGTTGCAAGCGGCATTTGCTCAGGTCCCATTTGCCGAGCGGACTGCGCTGACCACGTGGGTCCACCCGAAAGCTAAGCAGCACAGTGGCTTTGACTGAAGAAGCCGCCAAAGACATGGGAATGTGGAAAGGACGGACGGATGGATGGATGGATGAAAGAGTTCTTCATGTGTGGACCATTGTCGGGGCTGCCGTGTTGCAGCAGCCGTTGCAAGTGTTGGAATAATTGAATGATTGATGATTTTGGAGGTTGGAGGTGGAGGCATCTCCCTTGATGCATTCCAGATTTGTTCTGGCAGTCATATCAGCAAAGTCACTTTGCTCCATGCAGTGTGGCCGGTGTATGGGATTACTGATATTACTGTATGTATGAAGTTTGAAGTACTGTTGTCGTTTACCCCCACCCACTCCTCAAAACGAGGCAGCTACTGACTAGCACAGAAGCACGAGGGCTCTGTGGTTCCTAGCCTCGCAGTCCTTCAATCCGGGCCAAGTTGGACGTTCTGATACTGTCGCAACACAGTTGGAAGTCCTTGTCTCAAGTCCACTAGATCCTGCACCGCAAAATCGAAGTCCCATGTTATATACATTTATATACTACTGTCGTAGGTTGGGAAAATCGGATCAAGCTTCTCCGCAACAATTTGATTACCTCTACTTGATTGCCTTTCTGGTCTTTGCCTTCACTCTTGGTTCCATATGTTCGGAGAACCCGACACGCCAGAGCCAAACGCCCCGAGGTTTCACCTGTGGACTCAGGCGCTGAAGTTTGGAGTTTGGAGCGTTTGAAGTTCTCAGGCGCTGCCGGGCGGAAGTTGTGCCCTTTATATGTTGATAAGAGATTTATAGAACATATAAAGGGAATGGTCTCCAGCCGCCTACTGCCCCTTATGAATTTTATTATGCCGTTTTATTTGTAATATTGCTATTAAAATAACATTGCATTGCATAGCATAATAAAGTTCATAGGTTGTACGTCTTTCCTTCTTTCCTGCTCTTGGGATTCCCCAAGTCTGTGTGGGTGCTCAGGGTCATATTGTCAGGCCGTTGGCATAAGAGCTAACCTCCAAAACAGATAAAACGTTACCCACAAATTAAGAGAGAAGTGTCCACGTGCCCAAGCGATGAAAAGGAAATTCTTATGTCCCAATATTTTTGCTAATAGATTTCTTCTCCAAACATATTGGGTGATTCTTGGCATGTTTTATTTCATAATTCCATTTCTTATAGCAAAAATGCCAAGATATAATCCCATAGGCTGTGGACCAAGAGTTAGAGAGATGACAGGACCGGTCCACAGCTATTTATAATACATTTCTTTTATATAAAAAAGCCAAGCTTTTTAATAAGACAATGATGAAGGAATAAAAGCTTGGCCCTATTTATGTTATTCTGTTTGGTCTTTCTTATGTGGATAATATAAATGGATCAATTGTTAATTATTTGTCATATCTTACTTTTCATGATCCAAACTTCAATTCATTCTGTACCAACAGACGCTTCAACAGGCTAGGTTCTTATTAAAATGAATTAATGAATGAATGAATTGCCATCGATTGTCTTGGCTTATTATTATCTTATGAACAAATCAATGGCAAATAATAAGATGATAGATTCCCGGGCACCCCAACCATTATATCGGGTGGATCTTGGGGGTGCCACAGTGAAGAGACAGATGGGCCCCTTCTTGGATCTGGGGCTGACCGTCTATCCCACCTATTGTAATTCTTGGAACTCGATCTCGTATCTTGGAAAGCAGAATCCACTTGAATGGTGTGGTGGTCGCCAGCTGGATCACCGGTGGGTCGCCTGGGCTCTCCTACAAAAAAGCTCAGGTGGTGGGGGCATTGAGTATTTGGTTTGGCACAGGATGGTGGTTTGGCATTGGTGTTGATGATCAAAGGCCACTCCTGTTGGTCAAGGCCGCAGACCTGTTTCGCCTTTGCCACCAAACAGACCCATACAGACCCCAACGGGCGATCCCCAACGGAGCTGCTTTGTTATTCTGAAGAGTTTGACCTTGAACCACCAGCTCATGATTACTCGGTCAGGCACTTGGCACAGTGCAGGTTGAGCACAGTCCCCTCCCTGCCTGCGAGCCCACTGCTGAGCCGTGTTGCGCGTCATCCGCATGGGTTGATTTGTTTCGGCACAGATGTGGAGGCAGAAATGTCTCCAAGCTCGGGGCAAGCCACAGGCTCCGTAGATGTCATGTATGATTGTAGGATCATGAATCATGTATTACAGTACGTTGTTTTTTTTTCTCGACCATGTTTGACCATCCTAATTGAAGCTTTGATTATATTATTAAATCATAGTTATATTCACCTCCAAGAACGAACAAGAAGTCTATTTATTTGGGAGGATCAACCCAGGCTTTGGTATCTAGCGTTCGGCGCGCTGGAGACTCTTCCGGTTCGGGTGCTGTGATGCCGCGGGGCGACCGAATGCCAATCTTGGCAGGGCACGTTTAGAAATGGGTGAGTTCTGTTAGTTTGAGTTAATGATATGTATGTGTATTTTATATATTATATATGTATGTGTATGTGCGTGTGCTGTGTAGACTGTAAGTGGTCAAACATCTCCTTATGGGGGGATTATAAATCAACAGTCCACATGACTAGGTGGTTTGTTTTCTTCATCGCAGGTGTTCATCAATCGACTGCTTGGCACTCAGTGGGGATGATTTCCAAGCAGGTTCCCCTATTCCTGCATGAAAAGGGAAGGAACAAAGGAGTGCTGTTGGGTATAGAGAAAACGATCAAAACTTGGTGGATGCTCAATCCTTGGCGTTGAAAGGACATTGGAGCACGAGCAATCACTCAATTTACACTGACTCCACTTGCACCTATCACCGGTCACTGGAAAAGCTTCACGCTGAAGGGCAGCCCTGCTCCGCCAAGAGCGGATACTCTGCTTTGCTGGAATGGTCACAAGCCCTGACAGTTGAAATCAGTGTGAGCATCCTACGGCAGGAAAGCAGCCCGGAACTGTCCAGCAGTGCCTTATCCCCTGCACGTGGTCGCAGTTATTCCCCGCATGTTTCGTCCAATCGTTGATAGGTGCCCCAGACATCATGATGGAATATATATATATATAATCTGAAACTCCCTCCCAATATATATATATATGTGTGTGTGCCATGCATGGACTGTTTAAACTGTTTAGGATGTTGATGAGGTGCTACGCAAGCTTCTTCAACTCTTCCGAACTCCGTGTGGTTTATCAGTCTGTCCAAGTTTTGGAACATAAGGCTGGACAGTGGGATTGGAATCTTTCAGTTCCGCTGATCTTGGATCTCAAACACTGAACAGATCCCCCCCGCCCTATCAAACAATTGAAGGGGAGTGAATTGAATTGACAAATTTTTATTCAGGACCGAACCACTGCTGCTGATCTTTCCTTTTGATGCAGAAGACATCTCATTCAGGCCAATGGAGATTTGGTCATAGCAAGAACGCACTCCAGATGTGCTGCCAGCAGTTTTGGGGTTGCAAACATGAACCTTTCGGCCGAAACCAACAGGGCATCAGTGGGCACCAGCACTTGTCATGGCACTCGGCGGCACCATCGGATGATGATTTTACGATAGCCCGGACTGGAAACATGGGACCACATGCGGCCACATGCTGTGCATGATTATGCGTGGCGTGTTCCTCATAAGCTCATTGTCGCTGCCGGTTGAGGGTTGGAAGATGTACTGTATTGGGATGCCAAAAGAATGCTTGTCCTGCTCCTCCGATCCTGTACTGTATGTTTGGTCTTCTGGGGTCATCGGGCAGTACTGCCTTGGGTCAGCAGATCTGTCAGAAACCAATCGGACCGACCCGGTTTGGGCAAGCTATAGATCTCCCCTGATTGGCAGATTCGGATACCCAGCCTGAAGGGTCTTGTTGGAAAATGTAGGGAAGACTCTTCAGACTTCAATTGGGAAGATATGGGAAGTCTAAAGTTGATGCCTCTTAAGTCTTAATATGTTGCATCATGCCTGCTGTCCATTAGAGGATCGGATTGGCATGCGGCACGGTCAGATTAGATGTTAGTGACAACGCTTTTAGGTATGGAGATCCGGTGCGAGATATGGCCCGTGACATCTCGGGTTGTAAGGAGAACGGGTTTCTCATGTATCAACCTAAACTTCAGGCGCAACTGTAGCTCATCCGGACCTTTGAGCTGCTTGTCTGTAGACATGCCAATCTAGTCCGGGGACCAGGTGCTGGTGGTTGGCCCTGCTGGCTATGCGGCTGGTTCGTTGTTGACGCGGTCCTTGAATCAGCTCCTGTTCGACCCGACCTCACTTGCACGGACCTGGTGTCCAAGACCCTCAAGATATCAAACAAAGACCCTCAACCTGTGCGAGAATGTCTATCTTTAGGCTCATACTCGAGGGCTCGCTCTCGCACGGACCGACGGCCGATGGACGCCATATACAGTCGGCACCGAGGAGCGGTCCGCATTCGGTTTGTTCAAGCTGTTTTTTTTGATGGGAGCCACTGCCAATTTGACGACAGATTTGTTACTATACAGGGGCTTATGATGTATAAATTAACCATATTAATAACCTGTTTTCCCGCATCTATTCCATTCCTTCATCAGGTCCAGTTGTAAACCTTTGACCATTTTGAACATATCACAGTAGAATTATATATACTGTATTGTCAGTAGCTCCTGCACGTAGAGGCTTACTTGCCAATGCCAACGGGAATCTTCGCCCGGTGAAGCTGTGAATGCTCAGGAATGCCCATTGTACAAAGACATGCCGTGCGCACGTTTCAATACTGATCAGGGCCTTTTGGGAGGCAAATGTGCTCGTAAGTCTTACAGGCAGCCCAACCTCTGAGCATTGGTTCGAAGTGAGTCTGACAGGCCTTATCAAACTCAAGTTGGGAGATTGAGGACCTGGAAGGCTACGTCATCGCCTTTGGCAGAAAACTGATTTGTCGGCCAATCTACCCGAATCCACCAATTCCAACGGTTCCGAAAAACTGTTTCAGTCGTCCAAACCGGCCCCCCGTTCCCCTGGGGCGGCTGCGCTTCGTGTTTGGATTTGTGGGAGTTCACCGCAACTGCACACGGCCGCGGCCTGTGGTGCCACAATGGTCACCACAACGAGTTAAGGGTTGCAAACTGGGCGTCAGACACTGAGGACGCTTCAAACACAGCAAACGGATCCGGAGTGAGCCACAAAAGGAAGAAGCCTGGAAGGGGTGGTGGTTTGTGTAGGATGTCCTGTTGTTCAACATGCATGGTTGTGGGTCGAGGAATTCTTATGGTGGTTCTCATGCAGGATTGTGAGACTGTCAATGTTATAATATGTTCTTTTCATATGGTTGCTTTCGTAGTTGGCTATCTCGCGTGCTTGCACCCTGCGAATGCCTTGGACCATCCAACTATCAGCACTCAGCCACGAAAAGGCTTCAGGCCGCCGGAACCATTTTGACGCTGACCAGGCAAGGCCCTGGAAAGTGTGGCCTCTCAACATCCTGCGCGCCGAGGGATAAAAGATCACTGTTGCACTTTCAAAGCCCCCAAGTGTTTCGATCTGGTCCCACTTAGATTGTTTTTTCAATGGGTGAAGTTGCAGTGTGTCCACAAGGAGAAATCATATATTTACAAGAATCAAGCTTACACTATGTGCATCTATTATATTAGAGGGACTCGTTCCAAGCATTGTCTTGGGATGTTCATGGATCTTCCAATTTCTGTGATTCTCAGGTTGTTGTAGCAGTCGTGGGGACTGCTACAGTGCCGCGTCTGTGAGAGGTCCACAGTAGCACCTACAGTTCTTCGGTAAAATATTGTTTGGCCTGCCTAATTCCCACTAATCGGTGGAAGGGACTCAATTAGTATGACTTTACATAAATATCCTCATTGGTGGTGCAACACAAACCCCGGCAAAACTCCGCGTTCGAACTTTTCTGTCGACCTTGTCATTGATTTACCACAAAGTCTGTGGCAGCCCACGGGACACCTCCACAGAACCTGGAAACATCCAGCTGTGCACAAGCACAATAAGCATCAATAAGCCTCATATGACTCATAAGTGCAATATGCGCGCTTCTTGGAAAAAAACACCCGAATACCTAGCCGACTTGGAGGCTTGCGAAAATGACCAAACATGAAGTACCATCGAAACCTCCTATATAGGTTGGAGGCCATCGTTATTAGGTGGAGGCCATCGCTACTAGGTGGAGGCCATCGCTAGTAGGTTGGAGGCCATTCCTACTAGCTTTGTTTCATTGGCACCAGCAGAGCTTTGAGACGAGGGTCAACAAGATCGCACCCCTGAGATTCTGCAGGTTGGCATCGATGTGAAGGCCATCGAGCCCAGTCCTAGGCGAAGTCAGTCGGTGCTCGGAGACGAACACCTTCCCGACGTCGGGGCATGAGGTTTGATCCCTACCCACGGAGATTGGAGAACCTATATATGATAGCCTTTTAACCTTGTTTTGCGGATTGGTTTATGGTTTCCCCACTAAACATACCTGTTATTTTCCACGAGAGTATCACCCAGGAAGTCTGACAGTTTGAAAAAACAGACGATCTTCTACCTGGTGTGGCGGTGATTTTCGTATCCGGACTGACGGCCTCGGGACCTCGGGATTCACAATTTTTTTACCGAGGGGTTTCCCAGTAGGTTGATGGCCAATTTTGTGCAAATGGATTGTACATCTCTCGGCATGCAGAACGTTTTGACTTAATTACAGAGCCACCAAGTGGCCACTTGCTGGCCAGAAAGCCAAAGTGATCCGATGTGTATTCTCTGGATATATTATCCTTTATTTATTCTAACTTCTTTGGAACATGAGAAGCCAGCAGTGCTGCTGCAGGCCTGAGAAAACCGAGACACGGGCAGGCATGCTGGGACTGAGCGCTTGTTGCATGTATCATAGTCTATAGGACCAGCACCACGTTGCTTGAAGACTGTCAAGCAACAGCCTGGACTGCATGTTAAAATTGCCCTTTACAGCATGTTCGAACCAGTGAATGCAGAACGTGCATGATAATTATGCAGAATAGATTGTAATAGTAGTGGCCATGCCTGTTTGTCCTGTTGGTGTTTTGGAAGGCTTGCCCAAATCATGTTTCGTCAATGCCAGAGATCGATTTTTTGATGACAAACCCTCTTGGTCACAAACCTTCTTGGTGATAACCGCAAATCAATGCAGGCTATTGTAGCATCTTACCGCCCGTCTGACATGAAAATCAACAAATCAATGATCAAGCTCGGATTCCCTGCATCGCCACCAGGCGAAGGAAAAGAGACAGCGTTTGTGGCCGAGTGGTCGATGCAGATGAGTCTTTTGATAGGTCTTTTTGTCGAAGCCCATGGGCCCAAGTGATATAGTTGTGGTCCAGTTGCAAAGAGCCCAGGTCTGCTGCCTTACCCACGGTCTTTCAGCTTTTGGAGTCATCGACTTAGCAACCGGGAAACGGAGAAAGCAATGTTCAGCTTGCATGAGTTGCGTTTGTTTGTGGGTGTCGGCCTATATATATATTATATTGTGCTCCGGTTCCTCTGACCCATTGAGCCATCCGCGTTCATCCCTTAGTTCGGCAAAAGCCCTTCCAGTAGCTTTTGCCAGAGATAGCAAGGCGGGGATGCTTGTAAAGAAACCAGGTGCCAAGGGCACAGGGTCGTATTTGGCAGCCGCTTCATGGGAGAGGAGGTAAACCGATGACTGAGCAAATCTGAAGCTGCTTTGCCAGAAGCTGTTCTACTATCAGACTGAATTGCTTTACTTGGCCAAGCTGGCCACCCCAACATATTTAGTTCAAATGAAACGTGCTGTATATACAGTAGTTACTAATACCTAATCATGATCATGTTGGCGTTTTAGGCATGATACGTATCCAAACAGCAATCACTAGCAGACATTTACCTACACGGGCTGAGCTACTCAGAAAGAATTGTTTGCTTGACTTTGCTTTTGTACTGCGTGACGTTCTAGAGTTGCAGAAGCAAGAGTCACCTGACAGCATCATGCACCACGGACTAGAAATGCCATATGCCGAGGCTATTGGTCCATGACTTCATGGAGAACGTACAAGCCTCAAATGATGGAGTTGCATGGGTTTCGGCTTGGTAAGGCCCATCTGCCGAGCGAGAGAGAAAATGAAACAAACAGGTGCACTGTTTCACGTTGAGAATCTAGAACTAAAGGAATCCAAAAACCCAACAATTGTCATACAGATCAGATATGATATGACTGGATGAATTACCAGTGTATGTGAAGGAATTTTTGGGTCCTACAAAAGTATACAGTACTTAGCTTTCTCCAGTGGGGCAGGTGGCTGGCAATTCCAGGCCTTCTAGCCCAAGCAGAGTTATAATGAATTCGAGCCCCGCTCCAATCCCTAAGACTCAGCGGAATTCTCGGTGAGTGGCGCTTCCAGTGGAAGTCCTCGGTGAGGTGCCTCAAAGCTCCTTGCCGCACCTCACCGCATCCATCGGGGCCATGGCCCGCTACGGCGGCCTGGGCGTCAGCAGCTCGTTGACGGCGGTGGGCCCGGGACGCCCAGCAGAACGACCTGGATAACCTGAGGCAGTCAGCTCCAACCTAAGGCCTCCAAGCTATTATATAGGCGGTAAATATCGGTCAAACATCCCTGAAGTTGATCTGCTTGCAAACTCATAGAAGAACCACGTGGATCACAACATTACCAAACAATGTCACCATCCATTCCGAACATGTTGTGCTAGGTGTTTGGTTGAGTGTTCACTCATCTCCACACCACCAGCAGTTAGGACCATGGACGTCATGGACACCCCAAACATGGCTTTGCATTGAGCCCAAGGTGAGAAGGTTCCTCCATGAAGGCCATGTGATTTTGCAGGTGTGTGGAGACTTTGCAGGGGCCACATGACAGCCAGTTGAAGGATGTTCAAGCCAACCCTCCATAATTACATCATGTTCTTCCAAATGAACACATACCAAAGAGTTCAACATAGCTCACCCCGCTGCTATCCATTTGTCACTGGTCTATACGTGCGGGTGTGGACGATCACGTCATTCATCCGTTTCGCTTCGTGTGCGGTTCCAAGAGGTTTTCTTTGGAACGTCGCGGATGCTTTGGCCAGATATCATTGCGCCCGTCACCCAGTGGGGGGACGTGCATCGCCTAGGCCGTCGCCTAGGGGGTAGGCAGGAGCTGGGCCGCCGAACAACTGGAATTGGTTCGCATTGACCTCCAGCTCACCTAAGAGTGGCATTGGCTGATTGAAAACCTCGGAGTTACATTGGCTTTCCAGACACTTCAGTTCCATTCAAACAAACTCATTAAGGCTTTCATTCAACAGACATCATTGAACTTCATAAAGAGGAGGCCGCTCCTTGTCAAGGCCACGACTAGGAGGCTCCTTGTTGGTTGTTTGAGTGGCTCAGTAAAAACTAGTTCTAGTTTGATCACCCCTGAGTTCGGCCAGTTGTGGCGCTGACCTGTCAGGGCGTAGGGTGCAAAAGAGTTTAATCCATCTCAAGGTCGTCACGCTGCATCTGGGTGGTGGGCACTTGGACACCCACCTGGTCTCGGATCTGCCCGAAAAGGCTTTGCTCGACCCGGCGGGCCCGAAGCCACGAGCCATGAGCCTGGATGTTCCCTCCAGAGCGCTTGGTGCACCCAAGAGGCGCTAACCTTCGGCGGTTGGTGGTAGATCATGGTAGATGAAGTACTCACAGGGATCTGAGTAGATGGTGGATGGTGGTAGATTGTGGATGATAATTTCTAGAAAGGAAGCTTTCTTGGAAGTCTACGGGAGCTTGGTTTTGATGAAACGTGGCAGCTTCTTCCGGCGTTTGGAGCTTGATTTCTTGTTGGTGATGATTGGTGCTCCAAGCCTCCGGTGCTGCAGTAGAATCAGGAATGTCTTGAAAATCACCTTTCGCTGTTTTACTGGGGGGTTGGCCTGTGGATGAGGGGAGAGGCGAGCCACAGCCACGAACCGATCTTCTGACGCCCAGGGTGCCTGGTGTAAAGGGCGTCAGCGCACCTTCTTTGCCCACCAGGACCACCAGGCCCAGTGCAACTAGCAGAGCTTCGGAACTAGGTCACAGTACAGGAAACCTGCGTATTACAGGTTTGTTCATGTGTTTACTTGTTTGCTCCATGATTTGCTTGTGGTTAGTCGTTCTCACGTCCTCGAGCAGCAGAGTGTGCGATGGTCTGGAGCCATCAACACAATAGGCAGAATCACCACACAGCTCGCTAGAGAGATGGCAATTCCTCAGATATCTCAAATCATTGTTGCAAAAAGGAATCAGCACCCAACTACTGTAACCGCAGCTCGCAGCTTGTGCTAGTTTCTTGTCGAAGTGTTTTGAACAAGCACCGGAAGACATGCCGCAGTCACCCAGATGTACCAGTCTCAGGCACTGATACCCAGAAAAAAAGGAGCTTGGCTTGACCTGAGGCAATCGGGAGGAAGGTAAAGAATTAACTCCTAAAACGAATTCCCAAAGGGAACCGGAACCCCAACTCCAACCCCGCAACTGGCGCACCACCAGGCCTCGCACCGCGGCTCCTGCAGCCGTGTCTCGCTCGGACTTCCTCGCACTGCTGGGCACGGCGGCTGCCTGGGCGGTGGCGGGCCGCGCCAAGCGCGTGGACACTGGGAAACACATCTGGGGACTGGGCCACACGATGCCACACGCATCAGGGCTGTTCGTCAACTAAGCCTTTGAAGATGCTCAGGGCTGGAGGATGGAATGATTGATGCATAATTATTGATGCGATGTTAGCTGATGGCAAAGCAAAAGGAATAAACCACATTTAACTTTTTGACTTATATAACTTATATACTGTATATAACGGTCCAGCAGCGGCCCGCTTTCCGAAAGAAGAAGCTGCCTTTGGGCCACACGTGCCCTCCTTGTCACACTTCGCCTTGATGTTCGATCCAAGGAAGCCTCCGACGAGAGGTTGCTGACTTCCAAGAGCTTTTCCTGTGGGAGCTTGGACTTGTACAACCCCAAATATCTGGGCGGAGGCTGCTGCGGAGACGTGTCTCCCGAGCTATGAGAGTTGTCAGCCCGGACTGCAGTATCCTGTGGCAGTATGCTGCCACTGGTCACATGATATGGCACAGACCTTTCGATTGACGCATTTGCTAGGATGTGCTGGGAATCAACATTCTGTAGCAATCAGCTCATCACTACCGGGGCACTACCGGCAGGCATGTTCATTCTAATATAATTATGCACGGGGATTGTGGCAGTGGAACCTGCTTCGGTCAAATTATCCAGCTGGACGATCACCGCCTAACCATGCCTAACCTGTTTGCCCAGATGTTATTTGCTTCTTCCGACTGACATGACTTTGCATCGTGCTTCTCACACACCCTGGCACCTACGCCAATGTCCCACAAAGCAGGAAGAAGAACGATCTGTTGAACATGCAGCGCTTCTTAGTAACGTGTCTTTCGGTCGATGGTTTTCACATCCATTGACCCCCGGATTTTTCTCCTCGACCATGTCGAGCAGTCGAGCATGTTTGTCATTGCCTACTTCACACACTCTGCTGTGTGTGTGTGTGAAGTAGGTACCCTGCATGCTGTGGTCCCTATTCACACTTTGACTCTTGCTGTGTGGTATCTAGCCCCTTCCCGGATTGACTTGACCCACGACCTGACCCCACCTGGCAGGCGTGCAGGGTGAGGTTTACCAAGCCAACCTCCCGGGCACCGGCACTGTGGCCGTGAAGGTCTCCCGCCGGAACGACGACTATGCCAAGAGACGCTGGGCGCTTTCCGGTGGGCGCTTTCGATCGGGCCACTGAGAGGGGGGCTTCGAAACATGTTGAAAAGAAAGCTGTCTTACAGCTAGACGAAGATCCATCATCATCACCATCATCATCGGATATCCGCCTGGCTCGGGGAAACAGCCTTGGCAGAGTATGGTGGAAGTTGGTACGGTTGCCGTGGTAGCTTACAAGCCTTTGACAGCATACATATCAGCAAAGACCAAAAGCATCGAACGAAGCATTGAACCATGTAAGAGCGATGTCACATAGACACGAAGTACTCCGTACCTTGGCACGTATTCCATGTTACAACTGTACTGTGACTTGATTGCCTTGGATGTCAAAAGCGAGAATCTTGAAAAGCCAGTCACTGCATTGGGATCTATGTCGTCCGACGTCCTGGCCGACGTCGCGTCGTTGTTGGGCGACATGGCGGTGCTCGTATTGAGGCACCTTCGCCCGTGAAGAGCGGGTCGTGAAACTGCTGAACAATGCTAAGGTGGGTTCGAGATCACATCCTGTGACGAAGAGAGTGTGCCATTTTGGGGGAATACAGAAGAAATTGGTTGGCGATTGGCATGAGAGTCGGCTTGTTAGAGATATGTACTTTGTGGTGGGCACCTTGTATGTCCTGGCGGCCATTTGGTGTGGAACTAATTCCACTGGGAGTTCCTAAAGGCTAAACGGAGTGATTCATTTCTACTCTATGGATCAAAGATGCTCGAGGCACATCCTTCAAAGGTCGTCAACGACCATGGTTTAGCAAAACATAGCAGAACATGTTCCATTCAACATCATTCACGTGTGTTCCCCCAAACCCTTTGCTGCCATACCTAGGAATCTAGGTATGTGCCGTACGACGTGATCGTTCTGCTCATTGCACCTCCGCATCGGTAGATTCGAAACGGCCGTAGGTCCCTGGCATCGAGCGCTGCGTCGCCTCTGGTCCGGTGACCACGGAGGACGGCGAGCGACAAGGCGAGAGCTGGTGACCATGGGGGTTGTGTGTCACATAAGAAGAGAGTGAGAGTGGCGAGATCAAGTCCACATCTTCGGGATGTTGCTTCCTCCCAATAGTTGAACACTTCAGGCTAGGCCGATGTTTTTTTTCAGGTTTCCATTGGTTTCCACGTGTGTGCCGCGATCGAACAGAAACTCCATGAAACTCCCCTTTTGCACGGTTCTCAAGCAGCTGTCAAACGGGGTCCTACAGAGCCATGTGTCTAGGAGTGTCTTGCAGACCAGTGGATGCCACCGTTAGCGATCAAGAGAAGAAGTTGGACGAAGAAATATGGGCTGGAGGTCCAAGAGTTCCATAGAGTTCCCCATTTTGAGCAGCGAACTTGATTGCCGCACAACTGGTAATTTCATCAACGAACTGTGAGACTTCCGTTTTTGCAAGGCCTGGTGATGTTGCCATGCTTGCAACCTGGCAGATCTGTTGGAGTCCACCAGCCTATTAAAGAGTCGAGTGTATATACCATTTTCGAGCCTCAGGAGTCACCTAAGAGGAGAGCCGAGTTGGTGGACCACCCACATCAGAGCCGAGTTGTCATAATTATATAACATTGCCTTCGATGCACAAGGAGGTGTAGAATAATGCATTAATGTCAAAAAAAACACGGGCAGGTATGGGCAGGTACATGCCTTTGGAGCTGCAATGTTCCTTTTCTGAAATGTTAACATCCACGATCCTTTTTGTGTGGGGCCTTTATATCAAGAACACCCACTCTTCAGACCTCGAATGGCAAAACCTGGAGCCTCGTTGAGGCTCCTTGGCCCTTCCAGCCATGTTGAAAGCGCCCGGTAACCGCGGCCTCGTCCGGGGTTCACTGGCTGCAAGCAGAGCGGCTCCGAGGCCCTCCACGGCCCGGGTGCTTTCCATCAAGACGGGCTGCGGCTCTCCGAGAATCTTCGAGTGGGCCGAGGACGGTTGCTTTCTTTGAGGACGTCTTTTTGTCGGTCCATGAACGGTTATGATGGGGCACGGCATGAGGCCAAATGTATGATGCGTGTCCCCCCCCAAAAAAAATAACGGTCACAGACTGTAAACTGTAAACGGATATCACATTTTTTGGAGACAGGCCTTTACTCACCATCATTGATGTTACTCTTATGGGATATACCCTAGGTATGATTTTGGCTTGCTATGTGGTGCGATCATGCAATGTAGACCCTTGATCAATAGAACTATCCCCTTTTGGATGGTATACGGGGGCTTTACTAATCAAGAGCCTACATTACTGTTATATAGTGTGGTCGTCACTGAGCTATGGTTGTTTGGAGATGTTTGGAGTGTGTCAGATGCTGATCACCATGTTTGGATGGGGATTTGTATAGTAAACGGATCTTTTGCAGGATTTAAGTATTTTCTGGCCAGTTTTGGGTGTTGTTCTTTTTTCCAGTATTAGTTTTGCTGTTGTTTGCTGCTTTTGCTTTTGCTTCCTTCTATGAGGGACCTGGGGGAACATTTCAGAGGAGCAAGGGGGGCATTCCAATGTAGCATACCGCATACCTTTTGTAAGCCACCCGCAGGTAGAATTTAGAGGAGGAAAGGGCCATTCCAACGTATCATACCCTTTATGAGCCAATGGAGTCAATGGAGGGCAAATTTTAGAGGAGGAATGGACGATTCCAATGCAGCATGTGTGTGCCAGTGTGTGTGTGAGGAGGAGGAACCTTTCCAGCGTAGCGTAGTCGTGAGCCACCCGACCATGAGTTTAGAGTAGGAAGGACCCACTCCAATGTAGCATTGCACTCTCGTCCTCTCTCCCTCTTCCTCTCTCCCTCTTCCTCTCTCTCCCTCCCTCCCGTTCGCTCCTTTTCACTGCTTCTAAAACACTCCCAGAAAAGTATCAAAACTGTCCGGGAAAAATTCAGCATCACCCAACCAAAACCTTCGCCAGGACCGACGAATGGAAACAATGATGAAGACTGCAGCACCTCGGAGGGAGTTGGCTTAACATTGAAGCCAGGACATAGCCCGTCTTCAACTGCAGCTGGAGAATACCAAATGAATGATGAGAATGGAGAACTCCGTCCCCACACTTTTGGTTCCTGTCACCGGGTGGAATTCACCCACACTCTCGCCGATCGCCAGAGGTTCGCGTCCTGGAGGCCGGCGTGGCGGGTGTGGACGTGCAAGTCCTTCAGGTGCCCAACAGCAACGAACAAGCTTGGTGCCTGGGCCCAGTGCAGATTCGGGCCTGATTAGGGGATGATGGTAGGGACAAGATCCTGAAGTATGATTAGAAAATGGGTCAAGTAAGAAATGTGAGAGTTGATCTGGACAACTGGGATAGTAGCAATGTGTTGATCGATGCTTTTTCGGTGTTTGAAGATGTGATCGGCCCTTGGAGAACATGAAACTTTGGGAACCACAAACAAATTGCCACAAGTCGATAGCACGGATTGCTTCGGTGCATCGATTGGGGGGCTTGCAATTTTTTTGGTGATATACACGAGAAGAAGTCCAAGAAGATTATCATCGAACCTGAGAATGGACCTTTGGATGTTTAGTTTCCTCGACAAACCAGTGGTTTTCAAGGTCCATGTTAACCTTCCAGGGCGTACATGTTGGACTTGTCCGAGTTACTGTACTGGAATCAAATGCGAAGTCAAATTCACCCGTCATTCGACGACTTGGGTTTTTGTCAAAGAATATCAAGGAGTTCAGCTGTTGCAGGGTGCATAATCTCGATTCATCAGTTGTAGTGTTGCAGGTTTGGCTTACACCAACACATTGACCAGCACGCTAAGGATTGACTTTACTGAAGCTGCAATCCTACGGGGTGAGAAAGGCGCAACTGGCAGATCTGGGGATTTGGGGAAGCACGTGCTCATGCAGATCACCCTTTTGTCCAGCAAATCCACGAGTTCCATCGCACCATCCCCATTGTTGGGGTTGGTGCTGTTGGCGCAGGAAGCTTCACTGTCGAAGCACCGGCGATGATTTGCCCGGAGTACAAGTCCAGGTACAAGAAGCTTGGGATTGGGATTGGCTACTGTACTAGTATGCGTTTCACTGGAGTTTGCCTCAAGGGCCTTGGGACTTTGATGGTCAGCTTTTCCTTTGTTGCGTAGCAATCCCATACTTTGCAAGGTTCAGGTATGTGAGACAAAACGGAAAAAAAGATGCGAGAAAACACAATTGAAAAACCTATAATTATAATGCATACAGTTTTGTTCAACGATGTGATGCTGCCCTAGCGGTCCTAGCCTTCTAGTTACATCACCACCACCATGCCCGATGATTTCTCCCACATTCCCCTTACTAACCATTAGTAGTACGTAACGGTGCTTCATATTGCTTCTATTTGTCCAAGGAGTGCCAAGGATGCACGAACTAAGGAGTGCGAAGGATGCTGTGGTGGGCTTTGCAACTGTTCCTGGGATGCACGGGCGGCCAGCTTAACAAGTTCAACCGTTCACATCCATCCCTTCAGCCCCTGTGGCCAGCTGGGTCATGGCACCTTGAGCCCCAAACGGTGGGTTGACATCCTGAATATAGAGGAATCTGTTCATTTGATCCGCGGTCAACCAGGGTATCACGCGGTTGTGACCCACAGTCATATGTGGGGCTGGATGTCTCGAGAGACATCGTATCAACAATCACTCTTAGATACACCCGTCGCTTGATTATGTCCAGGATTTTCCCCTTCCCGGGACGCCATGGGTTTCATCGCTTTATATACTCAGGTTTGTTATGTACGTGACACGTGGGCGCCCAGGAAGTCTACCTCCTGGTGCCACCCTCCTCGAGGCAGTCGGCAGCCCAAGCACTGGTCACTGAGCTGGAGGAGGTGTCCCAGGCCAAGAAGCGAGGCCGCTGACTTGGTTCCCATTGCTGAAGGGCAATAATGAGGAAGTCCATTTCTTTTGCCTTTGATTTGCTGGCTTCATGGCTTGTGATGCCATGGCACATGCTTCACCGGAACTGGTGATGGGGTCGGCTTTTGCATCACTAGAGGGCCAAGGTTTGAGACTGGTAGTCTCGCGGGGGTTAATTAACAACCACAACACAATCCCAACCCCCCCACCCAAAGCAAGCTCAATCACAAAGTGCAACCACAACGAACTCAATCCCACCCAACTCTCAAATGTTTGCGAAGCAAGTCATGGAAGCATCAGCATCTTCGTTGCGTGAGCCACCAACCTACTCTTATCAAACCGCCAGCCACTGTGCAAGATTTGCTCGTGCAGTTTGTTTGATTCCGGGCATTTGTAGGACAGAGCATATTTGACAAGTTGACAGTCGAAATGACTACGTACCTTATAAGGAACAATCATGTGCTCCATGAAAAAGACATTCCAGGAACGTTTGTCAGACCAACAAACCCCACGGGGATCTATCGCTTATTTTACATGCCGCATTCTGCAGACTTGTTGCTAGCAAGTGGTCAATGGCAGGTATAGGACAGACTTTCCAAGATGCTCCTTGCAATGCATTATGAAGCGGCGATATGTGGTGCTTTTTTCCTCCCTTTTGTTAGCTGGGAATGCAGAAGGCGATTAATTCGCAGACTGACAAATCAGGTCGTTCCGTTGGGCATGTCAGCCGTCGTAGGTGCCACCAACGCTGCTGGACGGTATTGTAATGTTGTAGGTGTCGCTGGGCTACTTTGCTTTGGAGGTTTGTTGCCTTGCGGAGTTTGTTCTTGAACATCGGGTGGTGTACACTCGGGCACCTACCCATATTCTACACCGCAATGTTTCACGGACTCACTATAAGGATCCGCACAAAGAAACTCCAGCCCAATAGTTATCCGAGAGAACTGGGCCCCTCCCAGGCCCCAGCACCGCTTCATGCTCGAATGAACTCTTCTGAAGGTGTTTGTGTGCGTGGCATATTTTTTGACTGGAAAATGATCTTTTTGAGGGGAACATATGTTTGGTACACCCCTGAGGAGCATTTTGTGTGTGTGTGTGTTTGTGTTCTTTTTTTTTTTTTTGTGTGTGTGTGTGTCAGCTTTGTGAACACCGAGGTCTGGGGGAAACTCCCGTGGCGCTGTGATGCCACTACCCAAGAGAAGCTGGAGGCGGCATGCACCCGCGCGGCAGGACTGCTGGTTTGATGAAGGCTGGAACGGGCGGGT
The DNA here is from genome assembly GCA_963970005.1 of Durusdinium trenchii. Classification (NCBI taxonomy): domain Eukaryota; class Dinophyceae; order Suessiales; family Symbiodiniaceae; genus Durusdinium; species Durusdinium trenchii. Next base: position 535,592 of record CAXAMN010024995.1, read on the forward strand.
GGCGAACGCCCCGGGCTTCATGAAAAGGAAGCATCGACAGCCAAAGCTCCGGTCTGCCGGTTCCCCCTGCACCAAAAAGAGGTGTGTCAGGATGTAGCAACTGTGGATGTTTTTTTCATCTCTCCACAGCACATGCATTCACATGCATGCACATGCTGTCCCTCTTGAGCCAGTTTCTTTCGGGCCGCTTTCCAGCGCTGCAGGTGCGAGGAAAGAACGACCTCGAGCCATGGCAATTGCCCGAGCAGTCGGTAGAAGTGGACAGCAGCTGGTGAGACGTGTGCGAGGAAAGGCCGACCTTGGCAATCGAAGTCAGAAAGTGGCCGTGAGGCTTGGGAAGAAACATGAAACTGTCGGGATCCAAATTTTAGACCCGAGCAACTGAAAAAACTGGGCCTTTCCGAGCAATTTTCGCAGCCTAGCTGGCAGATCCCGAAAGGGATGCTGACGTTGACTGCAACTCTGGCAACTCCTGCCTTGTACCAGGCCTGTCAGGCGTGAAACTGACCAGAAAGTGTTTTTCTCAGAAAGGCCCGTGCAGTGTGAGGGAATTGATTTGATAATTTACTAGAGGTAAATGCAAGATACATTCTATCGTGACATGTCCGCATCAGCCAATGAACAGGACGATGCCAAGTCTGTACTTACCCGGCTTTTCCGCCTTCACCTTTCACGAAGATGAGTCGTGGCTGGTGGGCATTGTCGGCTGCCGATCACCGTTCATTTAACGAAGCGTGCAAAAAAGCACAACCCAGCATTCAATTGTACATGATTGGAGCGTACCCCCCGTCAATGAGTGGCACCTGAATATGATTGAACAATGTTGAACATGCTTATATAAACTGTCCAGAGGCCAATGCAGATGTTGCTGCTCTTGAAGTACGCCGGCTACCATTGAGTAACCTGCGATGTTCTATGGATGGATGGGGATATAATATGTCTGAGGCGCAGGGATGACACGCAATCCAACCGGGGTGTCCAAGATTCTTTTGATCCACGTTTGGGTAACTCTACTGATATAACCACTTGCCCACCGGGCCGCAGCTGACTTGTCCAGAAGAGCACCCAGGAACACTGGAAGTCCATAAATGACGTGTCTAGACAGCTACGCAGGTGCACCCTCTAACAAGCAAAGCCAACTCGAAGTTTGCAAATGTGTGCTGTGGTTCTGGCGTTGACTTCCGCCGTCCAGATATTCCAAGACCACACATACACAAACAAAAAAGACAGATCAATCTACTGTAGAGCTGGCCAAACTCCTTCCAGACTCAGCCCAAACCACACATCAAACTCACAGAATACTGGGACAGTCAGAGACGGCTCAGTGCTGTGGGCCATGGCATCGAATCTCGGCTTCATACACCCGTTGCCCGGTCGCTGCGGACGGTCCTTCCTCAGAGACCTTCCATCGATGGGAAAGCTGCGCAGATGGAAATCACCCCATTGTCCGCACCCCAAGAAAATGAACTTGGAGATGCCCCCGCACAACAAGTCATTCCATGAAATTCCCCTGAAATTCCCCTGCCAGGTTCTGTGGTCCCGTCGAAGTGAGTGGCTGAGCAACCCGTGAAAGACTGCACATGTTGAGATCGTAGACCTTGGTAGATCATGCCAACTGTGCAGTGTAGGTAAATCATGCAAGCTATTGAACGCTGCCCAGGGTGGAAGGACTGAGTCACCAAGAGACTTCCTCGGTGAGTGTGACAGAGTGCCACCTAGGAAACGGCCAAAGAAGTTTGTCAAGCACGGAGTGGAGATCACGTTTCTGGGAAGAGTTGGGAGCGGTCTGGCCAGTGGAGATCGCGAGATGTGGAGAATGGGAGGGTGCAGGATGCTGCAGGGCTAGATGAGTTCCACCGATTCAACAAATTGAGCGGTGGCTTAGGCCTTGAACAAGGTGCAGGGAATTTGCACAGGCTGTGCCACATGTGTGAGAATTCACCTGCAGTTTGTGGTCAATTAGGGCCTTAAATGGCGAGATGTGGTGTGATCTAGGGAGTTTGGAACATTTAGATCTTTAAAAGACATGATCACTGTGGCCAACAAGTCCAGCTGACCACTGTGCCGAGCCAAGGTACCTTTGTGGGGGTGAAGTCCCATATGTTTGTATGGAGACTGGGCTTGGGACCCTAGACTCCCAACAGCCGCGGCCGTCCTGTGGCGGTGGACAAAATGACGTACGCCGTGCTTAGGGTGCTTCCTAAATACCATGTATGTTGGGTGTGTCCCGTTACTTGCAGGTAAACAAGTACCACTCAGTATCACCCTCACATATTATCAATATAGTTTAGAGAAAGGCCTTTACTCATCATCATCATCATCATCATCATCATCATCATCATCATCAGCTACAGGGAATGGGATATACCCAACATGCAACATGTATATGCTTTAACTCCTGCCACCATCCTGCCTTGCATTGGCCATGCGGACGCATGTGGCGTTATGTGGCATGATTGTCCTTGAACCTGTTCAATAGTGCGTGATAGGAAACCAATTGTGACAAGGGACCATTGACAGTTCATGACGTTCCAAATGTGCCAGGTCACCTTTCCATGAGTACGCCTCCAGCATGCTTCAAGCAGCCTTGAGCAGCGGGATGAAGGCTCAACCGGCCTGTGTCGGAGCCAGGTCCATTCCTCCAGGTCTTTTGTGATTCCTTTGGTTTGTTTGGCGATGCTGGCTGCGTGACTCTATAGACTCTAGGTATTTGCCTTTTTTAAAAAACCATTTTTGCTGCAATTCCTTCACCCACTGCAGAGCTCCAACACGCAACACAACAGTGGCCGTACATGTGTTAGGGGTATCGTAACACGTGATGGCCACTCTCTCGATCTCTAACTAACTGGTGGCCAGTTTGTCGTTGTTTTTTGGATGAGGCCGATGGCCTCTATGGCTATTGCAATGACTCCAGAGTTCAATCTGCCACTTGGCCACCGGGATTCGGAACTCCACCTGACAGAGAAGACCCGAACGACTGCTGGGTCTTCTTGGGGCAGCTGCCGGACGCGTTTTGGGTGGTGAGCTGGTGTTCTTCCATCACTACGTTTTGGGCAGGAATTTGATAGAGATGCAGTAAACCGTTCTTCGAATAAGATTCAACGAAAAGAAGAGGCAACAGAAACGGGCCGGCTTGGCTTGCGGAATGAGATGAACTGAGTAGATCTGGAGCTTTGTTTCAAAAGCACTTTGGCCATGCAGCTGGACAAATATCGAACACAAAACAACAGAAACACTTTGGTGAGGGGTGTGCGCAGCCAGCTCACCGTCAGCCTTTGCTGGTCTCGTGATGGAGCAAGGTGTTTCGTGAGGCTGGCCTGGATGGTTTGGATCGTTTTTGCGCCTGTCACTTGACTTCAGGAGCTACACCGAATACATCTGCGGCCAGCGGACTACATGTTGGCGGAGGCATGGTTCGCTCTCCCCGGTTCCGGTGCAACTAGTACTAGTCATCCTCAAATAGACGCCGTGGTCCTTACAAATTGATACATGATGGATCATGATGGTGTACCTTATCTGTAAGAATTCACCTCTTTTCGTGGTGGTGCTCACAGAATATGCTTTGATTATCTTTGATTTGCATTTTGATAGAGCTCACATCGATTGACCACGTAACGTTTGAGGAATGTTCCATGCTGTTTATACTGTAAGACAATTGCTTATAGAACATATTTAAAGAAAAACATAGGTTTTTCTCCCTGGTCAGGTTGTTCTAAGCGCATAGGTTAGAGTGCATGGTGTCTAGAATGTGGGACACACATGCACACACACAGACATATATAGAACATGACACCGCACACACAGAACAACGCCCGCAAGTACACATAGAACATGTGGAAGGCTTTGTATAAAAACACCTTTAAACTTTAACAAACACTTGAGACATCATGCAAGTCTCAGCGCTCGGGATTCCATGTGGACATACATTTATATATAGTTATAGGCTGCAATCACTTAGAATATTCCCTGGTGCCCCTGGGGGGCATTAGAGTCATTAGAGATTACTGTATTCTACTTTGTTTGGGAAACAGTATATATATAACTTAGAATATTGTTTGGATTAGAAGTTGAAGGCTTTAGGCAGGTCTATATTGTCCTAAGTGTGCTGGCGCTTCATGCCATGTTCTAAGCAAGCGCTTCCTTGATGTTCTAAGTACGCATTCCTGGATGTTCCAAACACAATGTTCTAAGTAAAGGGTTTCAGATTTTTGGACACATGATGTTCCAAGTGAATTTTTGCAAGTATACTTGGGGATGTCTGCGTAGAGTAAAAGATAAGCGGCAATGTGAGAGAACCCCAAAGCTTGACAAACAGCCCTGGGCCCTGCAGTTCAGTGAAGAAGTTTCCTTCGGGCCGTCGATCTAAAGAAATGTCCAGCACCATATTGTTGATACAAGTTCACCTCCTCATTCACAACGTTGGTGGCCTTGGTGGCCTCAGAATTGGCTCGTTCCGTCCCGTATGCCGTATGCATACTTATGCATGTGTCATGTTTGTCGCCCTTCCACGTGATGGTTTGCCATCGCCAGGTGAAACAGAAGAAGTTGTCACATGTGAAAGCTGCCGGTGGCACCAAGCGATCCTTGCTCATCGCTTTGGTCCTCAGACACTCGGCACAAGACCGTGCAACAAGGGGAAGGATGAAGACATGTGGAAACAGGACATGTGGAGGTTCAGCGAATGGAGTAACTTCGTGGGAACTTGGTCCTTTTGGTGACCGCCTAGTTGAGCCTGTTTGAGCCTAGTTGTTGCAGGTTCTGAGCTGAAAGATCATGAAAGCAAGGTGCGTCCGCTGGGCGCCGAATCACTACTCCATGCGCTCACTCATTTCGGCTCAAGGTTTCCGCCTGCTTCCGGGACCAAGACACGGAGCGCCAGCAAGAAAGCTGTCGCGATGGGCAAGACCCGAGTCATCTCTAAGGGTTATCGGCATGGCACGCGCGACAAGTATTCCAAGAAGTACCGAACCAAGGGAAGACCCGGCTTGGCCAGGTACTTGGTGAACTTCAAGCGGGGAGACTATGTGGACATCGTCGCAGACCCTTCGATCCAGAAGGGCTTGCCATACTCCTTCTATCATGGCCGAACGGGCATCGTCTTCAATGTGAATCGCAATGCCCTTGGAGTCGAAATGACCAAGATTGTGGGAAACCGCCAGCTGCGCAAGCGCATTCACGTGCGCATTGAGCATGTCCGCAAGTCTCGGTGCAATGAGTCGTTCCTGCACCGGGTGAAAGAGAATGACAAGAAGAAGCAGCAGGCCAAGAAGGAGGGTAAGAGCATCGTTTGCAAGCGCATTCCGGAGGGGCCCAAGGAGATGAAGACTGTGGATGCATCGCCTGATGATGTGGAGGTGCTTGCACCTTTGCCCTTTGTGGAGAACTACTTCTAGAGAGCTCCGTGCCAGCGAAGCCGCTAGCGCAAACGATTCAGAGCAGGCCCAAAAAGTACCCTCCTATACTGCTGCTTACTATCACTACACTACATAAGCACATATATGTTGATACAATACATTTGCATGAGATGGGAACATGTGTGAACATGACCCACAACAAAAGGCTTTACGCATGGACAACGTTCCCATTCCATGTTAGTGGGCGGTGCTGTAGTTCCTGGGCGCGGTTGACGGTTGGCCTGGAACTATGCCAGCTATGCCACTGGAAAACCATTTGCGTTGAAATCCTTCCTGGTAGCAGCTGGTAGCATTTGCATCCATCACCATGTAGTTTTTGTAAGATGCCTCTTCGCTCCCCTTTTTTTTCCCTGCAGCTGTGTGAGAAGTTCAAGCAGCCTTGGTTTATTAGCAGCCATTTCTTGATCCAATTCCAATTGAAGGACTCATCGCACAAACAAGCTCAAGATGGTTCCTGAAAGGCGACAACCCAGCAATAGCCCAGCAATACACTTCGATGTTTGCTGAAGAAAGTGTATATATATATAGTATGTGTGTATATATATATGTGTGTGTGAATTATATATGTGTGTAATATTGTATAACCTTGTGTAACTGTCCCTAGGTTGGCCCTCAGTTCTTACAAATCCCATAATGATGCTGATGCTCATGATTTCAACGAAACTGGTTCCTTAGGGTGAAAAAGTCTGATTCGAGTGGCCTGCCGAGTTAATTCTGTCACCCTGGTTCACCCAGTAGTTCACCCACTTTACCTGTAAAACGTGTTCGGGCGGTGGCGACGCCATGCGCCGGAAGCCTGGCATTGCCGGTCTCATCCGAGAGAAGGAACAGCAGAGTGCTTACGGGGCTGTGGGGGAGCAGCTGGAGGTGCGGAGGAACCACTCGACTGGGCTCCGCTGGCATCGTCTTGACCGGTCATCACCCATCAAAACCTCAAGAGTTTTGGCACGTGACCAAACTGACATGAGCTGCAGGGGCATCAGAGAACCCCGGCTGAGCCCGAGACAATCACTTCATGTTTTCGCTGGTGTGATGAGTGATGCGACTTGAACAGACCTACTGTATTACTAATGTCGACACCGGATTAATAACCCCCAAAGGTTTGAGATTGGATGGATTGGAGACCACATCCCCTTAATAAAGCTGATGACCTGATGATGGATGATGAGATGAGGACCTGGACCTGATGATGGATGATGGTTGATGGGATTCTGTGGGAATCATGAGAGTTTGAACCATGAGATACCATGAGAACCATGAGGGCTCTAGTATATTGGCACAAGCTTGATAAGAGATCTGATAGGATAGATCAGAGAGCCATGACCAATTGGATCACTGCATATCAGAGAAATGTGAAATAACGAATTATAAACCTAATTAAGTGTCTATTTTTTGTTATCGGGGAGCTAGGCTTGACAAATAGGGGAGGTTTTTGCTAGGAGGTTTTTAAATAGAGGGGCGTTTTTTGTGTTTGATTTGTTTTTCGAATTCTGATTTTGCTGCTTTGCTGCTTTTTTGCTTCTGCTGTTTTTTTTGCTTTTGTTCCTTTTTTGCTTTGGCAGCTGTTGTCCTTTCTCTTTTTGTTTGTGCTGTTCCATGTGTAAGCTTTGTCGATGTTTTCCTTTTGTGCATTCCTACCTATCCACAGCAGTTTGGTGCAGTTAGCAGATAAACAGCTGTCGTAGCTGGCAAAATCCATTGGAACTGTGCTGGTTTCAAATTGGTTGCAGCGTGGTCGACATTTCACAAAGTCAGCCAGTCACGCGGGAAGCATAGCAGAGAAAGAGCCGTGATGGATGGCCAAACAAGGAAGGAAGCAAGCAAGCAAGCAAGAAAGCAAGCAAGCACGAGCTGCTCACCTTTGGATCTGGTGTACTGCTGTGGGGGGGGCGCTGCGCCCCCCCAACCCCACCCCGCGGCACAAAATTTGCACTTCATCTCCGACACCCGCTTCTGCCACGAAATCCATATTTTAAGTTGAACTGCCCGAGGCAAAAGCTTCTAACCAACCAAATATGCCTCCTGTGCTAGTTCTCTTTCTCGTCTTTGCTGTTTCTTTGCTAACTGCATCAAACTGTTGTGATAGGTAGGAATTTCTCTGACACCTACACTATTCCAATGTTTTTTGCCAGCTACGACAGCTCCCAAATTAGTCACCTGCACTATTCCAATGTATTTGGCCAGCTACGACACCTGCGTCTCTGCTAAGGACACGAGATTTGCTTGCTGCGACAGCTGTTATCTCTTAAGTGTCAGCCCCGCTGCCGAAACTGTTTCTTTTTCAAGATCAGCCACTCAGCCCGCCTTGGTCCGCAGTTCCTTTTCTCAGGTTGCCGTAAATAGCAGCAAACTGTGAGCCCCAAGGATTTTGAACAAAAATAGTTATTCAAAAGAAACGGTAAAATCCGAATTAAAAGTGCACCCCTTTAAAGTTAGGGTGATGTACATGTGGATTTTAGGTTTTTAATTTTGGTTTAATAATTTAATAGTTTAGTACTGGGAGCTTGAGCTGGGCTTGATTAATATTGCTTAATCCTCTGTCAACGTTGCCTGGCATAACTGACATAATGCCTTTTTTTCTGTTCTCCATTCTGTAGCGGACCAGGCTCAAAGTTCAGTTGCAACTCCATTCCAACTGATCCGTGTACCACTCGGTCGACGCAGGCAGACAAAGACCAACAGGCGCGACAGCACCTGGAAACGCTGCAGAGCTCCCTGAAGAGCTTCGCCTCGAAGCATCGAAACCGCCGCTGGGTCGCATGCGGGTAGCTCGAAAAGGTTAGAAGCCCAATAGGGCACCACCCGGACATACCGAAGTTCCTGGAATTCGAGGCATCAACTCTGACCCGCAGTTTCGGAAGTCCTTCTGCGACATGTGCATTGCAGCAGGGGTGGACCCTTTGTCAAGCAGCCTCTCGGTCAAACAGCAAGCTGCATGAGACGTCCATGTGCACGCAGGGTTTTTGTGTAACTTCCAGTTTCACTAGTTTGGCTCCTTTTCAGCACCATTAAGAACCAAATCTTCTAGTGATTCCATGCGCACGTTTGCAATTGTTTGATATTGATATGTGTTGGCCATTCATGTTCATTCTTTCTCTTTGCATGACGACCCATTCACCTAAAATATCTGACCTATGTTCACTCAAATGCCGTTCCGTCGCTGAGGCAAAGGCCTTTGGGATGAGCTGCTGGGCGTCGGACAATTCTACAGCGATCTCTCGGTGCAGGCGGTCGCGAAAGCACATGATCGGCAGAAGTGCTGAAGATTGGTCCGTGGCGGTGATTGTCAAAAGCTGGTGATCTCATTCATTGTAAGCTGATGTTCTGACGTTTTTTTGAAAGGCAGATGGGCAGAGAACATGAATGAACATGGCCCGATGTGATTGGGGAAAGAAGGAATCAAGGCAGAGGCAGTCCTGGAAACTACCAAGGCCCCTACAGTCCAACTGCGAAAGCCGTCTCTCATCTCCAGTGTTTGTTGAAATCAGATTTGCAGGAAGTTGTCTCTTGTTAAGTTGTCCCACCTTTCTTCATCGCCCAGCGATTGAAGTGCGTTCTTCCGCAGAATCGGCCACCTTCGCCCACTCGCAGGTGCTCACACAGTGTATGCGCACCCGGGACGAGAATGGCGGTCTACTGGACCTCCGGCAGTGCTTGGCGAACGTGCGACGCGCTCGGCCTGGGGAGAAGTTGGCGCTGGAGGATTTGGAGCGGGCCGTGGAGTGTTTGGCACAGTCGCTTGGCAGGATTGGATGTGCCTTCAACCAAGCTACACACAATATATATAGTTATATAACAACAATTTCATAATATACCTTAATATACTGTACTTCTTTTTATTGGTGCTTGCTGACTTGAAGCAAATTAAGGTTCTAGTGGGGGGCGAGGTCTGACAAGGTCCTTCAGGGATGATGTGGTTTGATGGGGATGATGCAGGAAGGTCGTCTTGCATTGCCCCACTGCAAACACCAAGATGTGCTCCATCCGGAATGTGAATACGGATGAAAAGGCAGCCCCAGACATTCCACAGTGTTCACTCTGATTGTGTGCTGCATCTCACCAGCAGCGACCATGGTGCACGGCATGGTCAACGAGTCACCTTGGTGCGACCCTGTGGAGGCTGGGCCCTGGCGTCTCCATCCGCTTCTGTGGCCGGCAACGGCTTTTGTGCTCCGTGCCCGACGAGCTCAGTGGGGACACGGCACAGGTGATAGAGCTGGCAGCGGCCACTGGACAGCCAGCGAGAGAGGTGCACGTGTTGGCAGGGTGTGTGGTCCCTGAGGTGCGGAGGATTCTGATAAGGTTTGGCCATATAACATGGGTTGAGGCAAGCCGAATCCCAAAACATTGGATGGTGCGAAGGGACTGCAACCACAACAGGGCCAGGACTCATACGGTTCCGCGAAACATGCATAGATTGCATAGAGGCATAGAGTATGTTTTTGGTTCATTCTTGATATTCTTGGATGTGAATGTGGGATGCGGCATGTTGACTGGTTTTGACTGGTTAGTACAGGTCTTCACATGCAAAGATGGAGATCCACTGATGCCTAATCCAACAGAAGAGTTCCAACCAACTCCGCCATTGGATCTTAAGTAAGTAAATAGTTTTTTCAATGTTGGATTGCAATGTGCCCTAATTGTGTGGAACATGCATGAATCACCATGAATCTATAATAATCTATACAAATATAACTTAACTGCATTTAGTGACTGTAGTTATATATTAGTTATTTAGTTATATACATAGAGTTAGTTATATATATATACACATGCTATGGACCCGCCTTACCTTCCAATCTCCACCGACTGTTTCAGGGTTCTCCAATCCCGGCTGAACCGCCCCGACAACTGCTTGGAAGCAGCCTCCAAGCGGCGATGGATGTAATTAAGGCATCCGGCGGGAAAGTGTGCGCAGCCGACCTTTTGAGGACCGTATCAGCACACGCCGACGGAGGTGTCCACTGAAGAAACATAGGTTTGAAGAGTTTGGACAGGTTATGAACAGGTGGCATCCCGTAGAAAAACACAGTTTTTCGAACTGTGTGTGTTTTGTAAAATGTTCAACCTTCTAAACTCCTTCTCTGAAGTTCAGCTTTCTCTCGGAGCAGCGAGCAAGAGTAAAGGCGGGTTTTGCAAAGGTTTAAAGTCATGATAATCTGAGAGTTATACAACAACTCCGAAAAGCTTTGATCATGGATCGTATGCTATGAAGGTGGCAAGAGCACAAAATTTGTCAATAGGGATGGGGTCCCAGTATAGTCGCTATACAGGTACATGCCATATACTTTTGGCTCAAGTGCCCAACCAGGTAAAAAGGAGCTTTAGCGCGCGAGCTTCATGTTGACCTAAGAGCTAGAACGGGGCCAGGGCACACCTTTCCATCCGTTCGCAAAATTAAAGGGAATCAAACTTAAGCTCGTGGGTTCCTCATGATTCCTTTGTACTTTGTTTGCGCAATGAAGTATTGTTACAACGCCATCTCAATGTCAATCTCTTATAGATGCATTCCTGCAAATTCCAGGCCACAAAACTAATCTTGCAGCAAGGCGGAACTTGAGCAGAACCACCTCAAGATAGCGCTCATGCGAATGATCCTGTAAGCTTATTACCGCCATGGTTTGGGCAATCTCTGAGACATACAATGCACCCAAGTAAACTTAGCATTTGCAGAACACGAACTTGGACTGAACTTAATAGTTTCTATTGTTTTTCTCGGTCTTCAGGATGTTTGCCGCAAGTCTTGGGAGGGCTCAGTCCTCAAAATTGCTTTGCACCTACCCAGTGTATGAACGAAGGGCAGCTTTGCGGTCTCGTAGGCCCACAACTCGCAAAAGAGTCTTCTGAGGATTACATGCACATTTTGGTACAGTATCCGTCCATTGTCATTTGACTCGGTGACATGCTACCTCAGAACACAGGATTTCCAGATCCTTAGCTATCCATAGCTGCACTAAGTGACCTTCTCATGTATGAAGGAATGTGATTTTGTAGCACCTGGTAAGGAGGACCTAATTAGGAATCATGTTGGAGTGACAGTCTAGAACTACTACAACACACACACAAAGCAGATTTGAGAATATGACCATGCAAACACATGAAGATTCAATGTGTTCAAGTCTGGGCATGGTATCCCGTGTGTCCATTTAAAAGGTCAAGTTCTTCAGTTGACATGTGTCATCCAATCGGCATCGTGTCCAGTTGACATGTCGTTGGTTTAGTCTTCTTGCGTATTCTGTGCTGTCCCAAAGAGGAACAGGACGGTTTGTCTTCGTGACAGGAAAGGCTGGACCACGGATCGCGCGGACCAAGCGCTCTTGCATTGTATCCGGGCAGCTTGGCGGCTTTCAATCGCCCACTGGGCAGTCATATTAGTCACCAGTGTCGTGAACGTTGGTCTTTGTTCAACTCATGTGCTGCATATTTGATCTATTTGATCGTATGTGTGCATCCTGTCCAGGCAAGATGCAAAAGGGAACAGTTGTTTCATGTTGCTTCAAAGACCCTGTCTCAATGGTATCATTGTCGAAGATGTACGCCACTGCACTGGAGATGGTAGGGCATCTCTTGGGTATGGCATGATATGCCAGTTTAAAGTATTGGAAGTGGTTCCCGGTGGCCGGCATGGGCCTGCAACTTAGGAGGGCCTATGCTGGGTGGATAAGCAGGACGAAGCGGTGCCCTTGTGGTGTTGGTTTCCTAGCGTCTTGATTGCATGTGTGGGGGCTGAGTGAAATCAAATTGCAAACCAGTTTGATTGCATTGTGTTCTTTGATTCTGCTCTGCTACCAAGGTGAACGGTAAAAAGATTTCAGCAGCCTCCATTTTTTTTCGCGGGACAAATGAGGTATCGCCTTGGCAGAGCTGGAGAAGCCAATGAGTGAGAGCACGGCATGAGAGGATGGTGAAGTTCTTTCATCAGACCCATTTGCGGGACTAATTAATTTTAGTAATTAGCTGTTGTTGGTGAAGGACACACAAACCGCAGTTCGCAACGAGATAGGAAAGAACAATACATGATATGTATGAAGGTAGCGCATGTTTAATCAGTTTGCTTACGAAGTTCTGGGAAGCAAGCCGAGCTGACCAAGACACATTCAGACAATGAGTGACTTCATGCATGTTTCCTAGCAGGCTAGCAGGTAGTCAACGGCCTTTTCCCAACCAAGCTGGGTTGAGTGGTTCAGGCTTTATACAGGAATTCTGTGAGGCATACCTGCGAATGGGCTCGTTCAAGTTCTTTGATCGGAGGATCCAACTGCGATTGACGTTTCACCAGGAGGCACTGGAATTCTCTATGCTGAAGCCTGCAAAGGACGCAAAAGTAGCAATTCGAGAATCAGCAACGATTTGCTTTTAACGAAAAATACCGTGATGTTTGCTTTCTGAGAAGGCCACAATTCAGTGCCCACAAAAGAGTCGCAGAGAAAAGGCTTCGGTGAAGCAAGAGTCACGATGAGTGATGCCCGAGAAGGAGAAACTCCTTGAACCAAACCTGGTCCCAAATCATCTCAGGCGCGCCACCAGCAACTCTCACCTTTTGCATTGTCCAAATTGAACTCATATCATCCCCAGACTAGCCAAGGGCATCGGTAGCTTTGTCGTCACCAGATGTTGCACAGTTTTTGCATATTTGCGCCGCTTTCTTCTCACCAAGGTATCGTGAACAGCAAAGCCGCATCTCTTAAAGAGCTGACACTGGCCTGCACTGAGGATTTCATGGCAACAACTATTTTATGTTTACTAACTCCAAGAAAGTATCCTCCTTTTGCATAGGCCAAGTGGGGCTGTTAGAATACCAGACTAGACAGCCAAGCAACTGGGCAACTTGTTTGAGGTGGGAACTACTGGATTCATACAAGCTGCGGAAGGCCTTTAACGATCTCTTGTACACGGAGGATGACTGGAGTCAGACGTCGAAGCTGCTCAATCGAAGTTAGTGAAGGTCTCCGGAGGAATTGAATGCAAAAGTTGACCTTGCTCATTTCATCCTGCAAACTTCCATTGCCCTCCAAACTGGCCTTGGGAGAGATTTCATCGGTTTTGGACTGCTACCCACAGAGGTAGAAGGAGAGAGATGACAGTGGGAGATGACAGTAGTCGCAGAGCTGTGCGTTTACCCTAGCTCACAAGGAAGGGCATCCGTGAATGGTGGTTGTATGATGTTGTGTATACAGTTGGTCATGCCGGGGCGGTCGGACTTGGAGGTGCGTCCTTGAGATGGGGGGGTACCTTGGTTAAATATTCCAGGTTATACCGTGAGTTCACAGAATATTTTTTATGGAATATTTTTACAGGAATATTTATGGCTGGAGGTATGTGATACTGATAGTGGAGACAAACCCCAGAATATGTTTTTTTTAAATGAAGAACATGTTGGAGGAGTGATGAACAGTGGGCAATCCTGAGAAGAAGGGTGGAACTATACCCAGAATAACTATATATTTAAAAAATAAATAGAACTATACCCTGGAATATTTAATCAGATCTGGTGCGGTTTCGCTTGGAACACTGAATGCTTTTCGTATTCTGTTATTGACCCTGCGTTCCGGGTACTTGGCGGAATCAGCCGGCCAGCCACCTATCAAAGTATCCGGCGGAATCAGCCAGCCAGCTAGCTAAAAAGTATCCGGTGGAATCAGCCAGACAGCCAGCAAAATATCCGGCGGAATCAGCCGGCCAGCCACCAAAAGTACCCGGCGGCTGGCGGAATCAGGCACATAAAGGGGTCCGTATAAATGCTATGTTGTTATATCTCTTACACACCTATATAAGTTCAATGAGACTTCAAAGCTGTGGATTGCTGTACGTGTGTAAAGGTTATCGAGCGGTTGACGGAAAGGGAACTTGAGGTACTATACCTGGTAACAGTTGTAGTTACCCTGGGTATCTATACTTGCGCCAGCTGAGTAAGGACGGGGTTTCGCGGGGGTGGCCTGAGAAAGCACACTCGAAAGCAAAAACGCTGGCTTTCGTTTTGCCGCTTCTCAGGTTGTTTATGTTTTTTTGCCTTGCTGGCAGGAAGCCTTCCCAGGGGGACGCGTACATGGCTTCACTTTTTTGGCCCGAAGGGTTGATCAAGGAGGCAAGGTTCCAACCAATCAATCAGTCAATCAACCTTTACGCGCGCAAAAACATCGGCTCAGGTGGAAATTGCTAACAATGCTCTGTCCAATGTTGCTGCGCTCCCACAAGAGCTTCGTTCCCATGGAACAACAAACAACAAACAACCAGCAACCAACAACAACAACAACAACATGACTTTGCTTTCCCACAGCGGCCTCAGAGAGGCATGTTTGCGATGCGCCAGCATGTCGGAAAGCTGCAGTGCAGTTTGCGTGGACAGCGCGCATCAGAGCTCTTTTGACACGTGGCAAACATCAGACAAAATGAGCTTCTAGGATCTGAAGGGTTTAGCCATCAGTGGCATGGCAATGTGACTAGTTCTTTGACTATGATATAGTGGATCAATTTGTATTGTTGAACGAAGCCCGAAGCCATCACTAGCCTACACTACTTGTGACGCCTCTTACCATTTGGCACCAATACTTGTTTGGTCCATGTTTCCTTCATTAGCCAACTGTGTGTGCCAAAAGTAAAGAATATGTGAACTTTCAGCTACTTTTGAAAGAACGCATTTTGACCAGATCAGATTCAAACTCGCTTTTCCCGGACCGCCGCCACTCTTTCTGGTTTTAGCGCGGCGTTCCCCAGAACTAGTCACACCGCATTTGGGTAGTGCGGTGGGGTCCTCTGAACCTCTAACTGCGGTACACTGAAACTCCACGGCCCGTGGAGCTGGGACTTGTGTAAAGGACCATTCTCACTCAAAATAGGTGGGAACTGTGGCCGGCACCTCGTCTGTACACGCGAAAAGTGACTCAGCTGTACGCGCGAATGAGATGCCGGAAGCCACCTATGAAAGTATCCAGCGGAATCAGCCAGCCAGCCACCTATCAAATTCCCGACGCAATCAGCCAGCCACCTATCACAGTATCCGGGAGAATCAGCCAGCCAGCCACCTATCCAAGTGGCCGGCGGAATCTGCCAGCCAGCCAGCCAGCTATCAAAGTATGCGGTGGAATCAGCCAGCCAGCAACCTATCAAAGTAGCCGGCGGAATCAGCCAGCCAGCCACCAAAGTACCCGGCGGAATCAGC
>CAXAMN010024995.1:551174-571316 GCA_963970005.1 Durusdinium trenchii
CAGCCAGCCAGCCACCAAAGTACCCGGCGGAATCAGCCAGCCAGCCAACTAAAAAGTAGCCGGCGGAATCAGCCGGCCAGCCACCAAAGTAACCGAAAGTATCCGGCGGCTGGCGGAATCAGCCACCTAAAGTATCCGGCGGCTGGCGGAATCAGCCGCCTAAAGTATCCGGCGGCTGGCGGAATCTGACTTAGGCCCCAAACATCCCCGAACTTCAGGGTCTATATTTGAGATTTCAGTCGTCGTTCTCTCGAGATCGATCGTGCGCATTAACAGGTTGACACATTTCACAGGGATAGTTTGGTAAACGTACGATAATTGTGATATTTACAGCCTTCGGCATGCCGCCGGCCACCAGCTCGAGCCCGCATTGGCAGGCAGCTTAATGATACAATACCCTGCTCAATCATACTTGTTGGTGCATTGGAGGTGCACATTTGGCTGGGTGAGTTTGTTGATGTTTATTTCAAGGTTGTTTGACCATGAAATGGAACGAATCCGAATCAGAGGTTGTCTATTCTGATCCAGCGATCCGAACCGGCATGTCTCAGTCGAATCACCTAAGAGGAACCAAGTGAAACCAACACAAGCAATGCGAACCAAGACTATCCACAAAACATGACCTTGAAAACGATTCTTCTTCCAAACTACTTGGCCGTGTGCATGTTTTCCTTTTCAGATCTTTTTTTCGACCGTCTCGAGGGATTGCGACACGCACCAGATATTCTTTTTCACACACAGAAGGCTTCAAAGCGACCGAAGAATTTCTAGATCTGGCATGATTTGTCGTTTTTTCTCCAAACCGTTTGAAATGAAAGACCCAGAATGAATACCCTGCTCAATCAGACTTGTGGGTGCATTGGAGTTGCACATTTTGCTGGGAGAGTTTGTTGCTGTTGATTTCAAGCGAAGTCGTTTTACAATGAAATGGAACGAATCCGAATCAGAGGTTGTCTATTCTGATCCAGCGATCGACATGTCTCAGTCCAATGGTTGTCTATTCTGATCCAGCGACCTACTACCTACTACCTACTACTTACTACGTACCACCTACTACCTACTACCTACTACGTACTACCTACTACCTACTACCTACTACTACTACTACTACTGCTGCTGCTGCTGCTACTACTGCTACTACGGGGGGGGGCGGGGGGGGGGGGTCAGGCTGTCGAAAAATCCGCGCGGAGAGACAAACCGTAGATTGAAACCAACACAAGCAACACTAACCAAAACAATCCACAAAACACGCCGGCAGGCCGGCGGATTTTTGGTTGGTATCAGAGATAACTAAAGGAGACCACAGGCTCATTGGCTCATTTCAACATATTCGATGATTGTTGAAGTGTAGTTCAAAATAGTTCAAATATTCTATCAGTATCCTTGGGGTCACATACCCCTCGAATAAAATAGAAAGTGTGAGAAAGAACTACTCAAGTGTTATCAATCAGGTTTGTTTTGATATGTTCAGCTATGTTCAACATGGTTCCACTCACACAGAGGTAGAAGGAAATCGAAAGGGACAAATTTCAGAGGACAAACATTGACTGACTTGAGGGGCGCAGAAAAAGAACGCATATTTGTCAGAGCGCGCTTCTCATTTGGCTGTTTGTGAGAAGGAGGGTGGAACTATACCCAGAATATTTATAAAAACTAGAATTTTTCTGGGATATGTTTTCAGATATAACTGGAAGTATATAGGAATATTTAAAAAATATTCTGCAAGGTCTCGACGTGGGCAGGTATCTAAGGCACCCGCCATTCCTTGAGCCATTCTGACATCATTGAGCCTTTTGTGCCGGCCGGCCTGACGAGAGTTCATGGAGTCAACCAAGACTGTTCTGTTGGGTGGGGAGATGAGAACCAGCAAGGTTCATCGATATGATCAGCACTCAACAGCCCCCGCAACGAGTTGGAGTTGCAGAAACGGGACCGCATGTTGAACAAGATCCGCTGTTGGGTGCTGTCTAAGGTCCTGGAGCAATTACTATTCAGGACACACGGGGGGCCTGAAACAGGAGAAGCCCAAAACGGCACCGTACACTTCCACAAACGAAAGGGGCCTCAATAAGAGGAAAACGGTGCAAGCGAAAGCAGTTTGAAGTCAGGTCTTGCCACTTCAGTGTCCAATTAGATGGGACCCCTTTGAATATGTTGAATGTCCTGGTTTAAGGGTACTGCAGATGTTAATCCTACTTGGGGATCCTGCATGATTTTCTTCGACACGCTCGGAGGCACTTCAAAACTCCAAGAGTTCGGCTGCGGCTTCAGTTCTGGTGATACTTGGTTGACGACCTCCTTGTCAAGCCTTGTCAAGCCGGTGTCCTGGGCCATCCGGCCATGTCACCTCCCACATGGTCCAGATGGAACCTCACTGCAAAGGAACGGTCCAACATGGTCCAAAGGAACGGTCCGTGACTTGAAGGAATTCAGTCAACATGGAATGTGCCAGGAGAGTGGGAAGACTGGGGCGATTGGAAGTCCAAAAGCTACGACAAGAGCAAGGGCTACGACTACGACAAAAGCTACGGCTACAGAGGTTAACGGTTAGGGATGGCGGATGGCCAACCTGATCATCATAATCGTGCGGGTCCACTTGATTTGATGGTCCAGTTTTTGTTGGCGTTGTATGCAGGCAAGAATGCTGCGCCCTTTGTTGCAGTATGATGCAAGATGATCATTCTTGTTTGTGATGATATCCAATCTTATGTTCAGAAATATCCAGGTCCTACACTGCCACAGCATATATATATATATATAACTCCGTGCTTGTGCTCTTCAAGTATGTTCAAGTGCATTGTGCATCGTTTTTATGCTATTTTTGGTGCATCGTGATTCGCAGGGCTAGGCGTTGACCGGTGTCGTTTTCGCAAAACAAAACATCGTCGACTCACCAGCCTCCAGTCGAGTCCCAGTCGTTTGGCTCGTTTTGGTGGCAAAACACAGGCCCTCTCCCTTGTTCATCCCATCTTTGAGCTCACCATGTCTACCAAGTCTTGCACTCCGTCTGTGCGGCCAGATTGGTCCAATGCGAGTCGGAGTCGTTCAGCGCCCCGAGGCGGGCGCCTCCCACATGTGCCCCATGTGTTTATCGACCTGGCAGGATCGATGGCAGGTCTCGGACTTCCTGGGAGCTATGCTGGTATGCTATGGTAGTTATGCTATGTTGGTACGAAGCACCAACTGCTGGTACGAAGCACCAACTGCTGGGTATTGGGTATGCTATGGTAGTTTCTACGGTACGGTTCAGAGGATGTGAAGGTTGATTCCTGTAACCAGTCTTTGGCGCCATCGCGACGGGCGAGTCAAGAGATTGGAGATCGATCTTTTTCGAATCAATTGGGAGGGCGCGGCTTGACCATGACGGAGTCACGGAGTCGTTGGATCCTTTGATGCTGCAACAGCTTTGAGTTCCAATCACCGGTCACCACTGAACGTCAAATGTTCGAAGCCCTGAGTGGATCTGAATCGTGCTGATAGAGTCGGGAGAGATTGACCGATTGACCCGAGATGATTGGATTATTTTTGCCCCTTGTGAAGATCAGTCGTCACAGGTGGCCTCGCTCGGCAGAAGGAGAATGCACAGAGATCAGCGTCGCAAGGTGTGTCGAGCGGGGGAACTTGAGATCAGCTGATTCGGTGTTTTCAGGAAACTTGAGAAGAGAGGCGATTGAATATTAGGATATGATAACATTATAAGACAATTGGTAGAAACTATAAAATACTATAAATATGATGAATTATATACTTTTTGGATGAGTATTTGGATGTCATACTTGAACACCTTCCTCTATTTTGGAGCACCCCACTACGCATGAAGGGGACAGGGAGAAGAGGGGACCATCAGCCGCTTTATGCTCTTGGAGCATCGCGGCAGGCACCGAGCACAGCCGCAGCTGCCCGGCAATTGGATGCCCATGGAGTCGATGAGTGGTGAACACACTCCCATCAGTACACTCCCTCGAAGCAACATGGAAGTGGATGGCATGGCCAGTTGGAAGGCCATTTTTGTACGTGTACAAAGTCTGGAGGGTTTTCCATTTCCATGTGAGTTCCAGAGGACCTTTGGAGCACTCGTCGGTGAGGATCTTTGGAGCAAGGGGTCAAATCGCAGATTGGTCCAATCCGGTCAATCTCCAAAGGTCAATGGGTCAAGTCTACAAGAATCGATGTTTCTATGTGTAATTTCGTTCTGTTTTCTCAATTGAACATTAGTTGATGAGTCATGGTGAGTCGAACTACCGATCCCCCCCAATGGTTGACATAAAAAAGAGTCAGGGGATGCTTTGAAAATGCTTTGTCAGACATCGCTTCTGCTAACGAGAGAGGCGAACGGTAATCTTTGGAGAGAGGGGAGAGAGAGGAAGAGAAGAGTAGAGAGAAGAGGAGGGAGTAGAGAGAAGAGACATGAAGAGACAATGTAGAGAGAAGAGACATAGAGACAAGGCAGAGAAGAGACAGAGTAGGTGCGAAATGGGAAAAGGCAGAGTAGAGAGAAGGCGGAGAATGTTCTTTTCTTCTTACACTCTTGAAGACTAACATGGAACCTGAAAACCCTTGGTTGGTAGAGGAACATAGTCTTCCATGGGACCATTGTCAGGGTCTATGTTAGTTTTCGGGAGTGTAAGCCTTTTTTTCCCAGCTTCGCACCCAGCTCTTTCGCATCCAAGGCGGCAAGGCAGGCGGAGGCGCCGTGGACCCGCGGATACGCCAAAATCGAGAAACACTGCCCATCCTTAGAGGTTCAGGATCCTCAGTCGCGGAGGATCAAGCTACATTCGAACTACTTATTCCACGTTGGTTTTCCTATTTTGTCCTCGGAGTCTATGTTTTCACCATCTGTCGCCCAAACAATCCCCTGCCTTGTTGGATGGGAACTTAGAACAGCCGAACAGCCAGTTTGATCCATTGGCATTGCCTTGAGCCAGTCATGTGTGTTCAGTTTTGTTGCATATCTCACACACACATATATGGTGACCTTTTGCAGTTGGTTTTTGAGGAGTTGAAACCACTGATGCTATGTTTGCCATGCCATGCCATCACCATAAAAGCTGCATGAATGTTTTGAGTCACCACTTATGATCCTTGACGTTTGCTATGCGGCATGTCTTTGCGAGTTTTGCGCTTCCCTGTGTCGCACATCAAGTTATTGTTGTGTGCGCATGTTTCAATGCCACAGGTGATCGTGAGGTTGAGACGAGAGAAGAGGAAGGGGTCATGTGTTCATTTCTCAGTGTGAAGATCCAAGGAGTTTCCAGATGTTTTCTCCAGCGTCAAAGCTGCGATCCAACGTCATAATATTCCTCGCAGACCCTTACACAATTTTCCGACGTGATTGAACACAACACTCGTCAGATTGATAGATCAAGAATGGGGTCGAACATATATAATTCGGCATATTTATAGTATTATTGGCCGTGCCTTGGGGTAGTGATTGACATCAAAGGAATCACGAATAGTAGAGCACGGCACAACCCCCTGTCACGATCCATTCCACGGAGTTTTGTTCAGGATGTGTGTTTTTTAAAGGCTCTTTTTTTCACCGTTTGTGGTGTGGTACGCGTAGCTTTTCTGTTGGCTTTTGGTGGCTTGTGTTGGCTCTTTGTGGCTTTGATTGGCTTTCGGTGGCTTTGGCTTCTGGCTTTGGTGGCTTTGGCTTTTGGCTGGATTTCGTTGGCTTTTGGCTTCTGGTGGCTTTTGTTTGCTGGCGTTTGGTGTTGAGTTGGTTTTGTAGCTTGCATACTATAGTGCATACTATATATTCTCAATATGGGAAACTTAGTGGTTCCTCCCCATTCACCCCTAAGGGCAGAACAAATCGCTGCCCTTAGTTCAACAAACCGGACAATCTAGAAACAGCTAGATGATGCCTGTTGCTGATCAACAAGTCCACGATATATGTGTTTCTTATATTTGACCTGACCTCGATCAGTGAGATGTTCATCACTCCCTAGACATCGTCCTGACTGCTCTCTCAACCACATCATCGACTCGGAACATATTTATATAAATATATATAACATTGTGAAATCCAATGAAGCGTTCCCGTTCCCCCACCTAGAATTATTTTTGGTCAATGCATCTAGTATTGAAGACCCAACCTGAAAACCACAAGCCGTGGGTTCGGAGAAGAACATCCATTTTTTAAATGCATTTGCCAATTTTGCCGCTTCTGGAGGAGAGGAGGCCTTGGATCTGTCCGATCTTACTGACATAATCTTGGGCTGTGCAATCTGTGTCATCGGCACCTCTCCCTGCTTTTTGCACAGGACCAGTTGGAGGCCAGGAGAGCGCCGAAGAAAGCTCGCATTGAGGAGGCCAAGCCTGAGGCGTAATGGGGTGAAGGAGTTGGGTTATGACGGGTGAGAATGGTCCAGTGAGAACCTGGTACTTCTTGGGGATGGTGCGATCTGGGCGAGGTTGCATCCATTCCAAACACGATGTCGTTTTCAAGGACCACACTATGTTTGCAGGAATTTCTGAGGTGGTCTACCTCGACAGCCTTTGGTAGTCCGATTTTGTCCCCAGCCAAATGAACCACTGAACCAAGCATACATTGAGGACTGTCCAGGTTGAGCAGTAGATTCAGTAGGGTAGGTGCATGCACCCAGCGACCTTTGAGCTCCCTCAAGACTGCAGTTGCACTGCTTGCCACTGCCAAGCATCGAGATCCTCAAGCTAGCTAGTGTCATCAGCTCCGAGGCCAAAAGCAAGAAAAAGGCATCAGGTGCGGACTTGTTCAAGGAGGCGCACGTCGCTGGGAGTCAACTGTGGAAGAAATTTGACACCGGGGAGTGTGGCAGACTGATCAATTAAAGCACAGAGTATCGGATGACCTTGTTGGTTGCTAACAGTGCATAGATTATTTTGCACCAGTAGTAAGGACAGAGTTTTGCTGCTTGTGCTCACATTGGGCATTGGTGGACGAGAGACTGCGCTTGAGAAGCAATGATTCTGTGATGTGCTTCTTGGGATTGGTTTGGCAATTCACGTGTCCGGGGCAACTTGCAGATCCCAAAATGTGAGAACCCAGGTCGCACAGATCGAACAGGTAGGCCAGCGAGGCAGAATGAGCAGCCATGTCCTTTGTTTATAACCAAGCGCTTGGTTTGATTAACATACCATGAATCTATGACACGTCGGCCTTTCTCAAAGCAAATTACAGTTAAAGCATCTCATATATCTTGAACTCTGGGTGGCGCGGTCGTTGCGTTGAGAGAAGCCAGGGAGTACTGTCAGGCAGTTCTGGAGCACAATCTCACAGATGGTCATCACGACGATCGAGCAGACCGAGACCCGTGGATAGGCCACATCGCACCGCGTCGCACAACTGGGAGGGTCGAAGACGATCTTTTTTCAGTTGATCAGTGAGCAGTGAAAGTCTCCTTGGCTCGAAAGCAGACGAACTTGAGCTGAAAAGAGATGGCAAGGCAGTTCACAGATGAAATCAGTGACCATGTGTCAGGTGACCCTGTTTTTTTCCCCAAACAGCTTTTTCCTGAGACCTCAGTCAGGTGGTCCTGACCGACGCGCCTCAGGCCTCTGGGTGCTCCCACTGCATGCGAAAACGTGGAACAAAATCCGTTGCATTTGAGTGCCATACCTTGAAGAACCTATAGCGCTTACAGCAACAAACTAAAGCAACATGTCATCTCACGGCTTGGTATTAGGCAGTGGCACCAGGTTCCCAAAGAAGTCCTTTTACGACGTATTCATTCTTTGAGATAGGTCAAAGGCCTGGAACAACTTGATTGAGCGGTCTTCACTATTGAGACCTCTCGGGAATATTGATTTGCCATATCAATCAAGCTCCAAGACTACTGGTGCTGTTCGTCATGGAGTCCATTGGAGCTCCGATTTGCACGGATACACTTAGACTCTCTTTGAGACTGGGATCGAGGTTTGCCTACTGGGCAGATTGGTTTTGAACAAGTATCAGGCATCATCATGTTGTTTGATCTACCTCCAATGTTGAATATCAATGATCAAACGATTGCTGTCATTGTCAATGGAGAAGAACATCAAGTCATGTCCGATTGACGGGTGGATAGCATCGGGGAGACACCCTTCCTTCAGAGTCCAGAGGGTACGAAAATAACATGAGAAACCAGAAACACCCGTCGTGGGATTTGTTCCGGTTTCTGGGACCTTCTTGGGAACTTTCCTGGTCTTGGAAACCAGGAGCACCAGAACTGCTCCCCATTCAGATCGGATCGCTTCAGATGCCGGTCCGACCCGCTCCAAGCGATGTTTGCCAGATGGCCCAGCACCGGAAGTCTCGGACAAGCCGCTCGAGGGGCGGAACACCGACCCGGAGCGGCCGTTCGACGCTTGGGTCGCACGGACGCGGCCACGGATGGGCGAGGTTGGTGGGTTGACACCGGTCACGATGCGTAGGTCGGGTGGAAGATGTTCGGTGATGTTTCGGGATCAGGATTCAGGTATTGATTCAGAGAATACTTCATAAGGTCACGCTCGGCAAATTTGTGGCACACCTCCAACGAAATCAAGCAATCGCTGCGGTGGCAGTGGCTTGTTTAGAGGTTTTGCCTTGCATGTGACCGGGCGGTTTTGCCTTTTGCCCCGGCTGGACACTTGGATTCTCCGGCCCATCGGCCAAGCGTGGCAACCCCGCACCCCCAAGATCCGGACCAAGATGGACCGAACAAGGACGGATTAGTGGTGACATGTTTGGACATCAGGTGGAGAAGGATCTTGGGTTCATTGTCAGATTCTTGAATCATTCATGTGGATCATTGAGAGATCGCTATGGAAATATCCACTGTACAATTGGGGGACCCTGGGTGCCCAAAATCAGGGGCATATTGTAGAGAAAACACATTTTGTGTATTGTGTTTGCTCTAAAATCGGGCACCCCAACAAACATTAAAATCATTAAACATTGAGCCTTTTCTGGCGTCAGTCCTGATTTCATAGAGAGTGTGGGCGAGTAAAGTCGATGAAGTACGAGGAGGGTGGGTGCCCTAATTTTAGAGAGGAAAGACTCAATGTTATAGAGAAGTCATTCTGAAGCTGAATTCCTCATTTTATAGAGAAGAGATGACTATAGATTTAAAAAACATAGAGAAACAAAAAAACACCAGGAATCAACAAGAAACATGTTGTACATTGTCATGTGGTATGTTTTCTGTATAAGGCAGTGGGTAAGGCCTATTTAACTCTCGACAACTCTCGCATGTCGTTCCTGATTTCATAGTCATAGAGAACATATGTTGGAAATCTCCTATTTAAGCTCGAGGGTGGGTGCCCACATTTTATAGGCTGCCCATTGTGGGGTTCAGGCTGATTCGATCGTTATATAGAGACTTTTGGCGTACCCTGAAGTCAGTTCCCTGTAAAATTGCGAGCCCCAGACTGAGCCCCAGCTTCCTTTGGAATTCACCAGGGATATTGAGAGCTTATTCCCATGAAGCCAAATGGATTCTGCGCTCAGATGCGCTTCAACGATGCTCCCCGAGCGGAAGATGTACGTCCGCTGTCGGTTTTGAGGGAGGCGCTGGTGCGCAAGAGGAGAAACGCATGCTTGAGTAGGGCAAGCCCTGAGAAAGGGACCCAGGGACCCCCAACAGAAAGCTACACAAAGTAACTCAGCTGTTCTGAAATGCCTGAGCTATGTTTGCCCCTTTTCCTGCAGAGTGGTGTCGGGGTCACATTAGGTCAGAGTTGAAAGCCGGGGGTTCCGCAGGTACACGACACAGACAAACACATTTGCACAAACTGGAGAAGAAACTCCTGCATGAGAAACACTGCATATTGCATTGCATAGTTTCTGAGTTCCAGTGCAGGAGATGTCAGTGATCAATTTACGTATGTATTGTTTCATCGGGTTTCATTTGCGTTCGTGATCCAATCCTGAGAGGAAAAGACAGAGAGAGGTAATATAATACATTGACATTTATGTCGAGCCTCTATCTCTCTCTCTATATATATATATTCAGAATGGGCCCCGTGAGGCCTTTCAGAAAGCTCGGCAACGCTGGACCCAGAAGCGTGATTGGAGCTATGTGGGCGAGATGTAGCTGGGCGCCAGTGTGTCCACACTGTGTGGCATGGAGTCATGGAGGACTTCGGTCAGATTGGTCACACATGGTGCCATGAGGTGCAGTTCTCCCTGCGACAGAAAGCCCTGTTAAGATCGGGTTTTCCACATGCGGAGCGAACTTGGAGAAACCGCCGAAGCTTCCCAAGGGTCCACGTGATCCTCAGACGGAGTGCCTGCTGAGGCTGCGTAGTATCCGCCAAGACCTCACCATTCAGATGGTCAAAGATGCCTTCGTCGTGGAGGTGGGTGGAGACGTTGAGTTTGTTCGGTCGAGTTTGTTGCTGTCATGTGTGCTTCTCCGTTTAGGGAAACAGTTGAACCGTGACCGACACGCAGACCGTCGCATGTTCATTCAGAAGGTTGCTTCTGTCAACTAGCCTTTTTGGGGAAGGGCATGCAGTGCAGGGATTGGTTTCAAGGGATGACCACCCCCGCGCAAAGCTAAAGGCAATGTCGAGAGGCTTCATGTGACGTGCCTTCCAGAAGCCCAGCCAGTGATTTGCAGAATATGTGGAACAGTTTTTCAAGACCTGTGCGCCAGGTCCATGAATACTGGGCCCAAGCGACTGAATGGCATTGAGCGCTGGTCCTTTCCAACAAAAGCGTTCTACGCCATGTTCATGTACGGTATATATGGGAGAGGTGTGTTGAGTATTTAGTACGTATTGTTGAGTATATAGTTGTTTTGGGACTTAATCATGTTTGGATCAATGATTGCAGCTTGGATAATTCAATTTGGGTTGAAGATGGAAGGCCTTGAAATGGACAATGCGAAGCATCTCCTTTGCAACAATTGTAGTCATTGTAAACAATGAAGGCCCAACTAATTGTCTCGACATGTTTATATATATATATAACTCTCTATATATATATAGTTATATAATCGTATGTAGTTTAAGGTCTCCTCTTTTGTGCGCACAAAATGTGTCACGTGTCTCCATGAGTCGCATGAGTCTTGGTTCCTACATGTCTGAACTCCCAGGTTGCTTTGGAGTTCGGCGATTTCAAGCAGTTTGATCAAGCAGCTGTGCAGTTGGAGGCGCGGGAATCGTTCCCCTCCGGCCTCAGGATCCTCAAGGCTTTGGATCGGTTGTTTTGTTTGATGTGATGGCGCGTTCGCCTCCCGCCACATGTCTAATCACTGTCTAAGCATGATTTGTTTATCACACAAATGGAAACCTGGAAGCGTTTTGAGGCGTACTATGCCGACCCAGCATTGGAGAGCGGCGCAGCCAAGTTGAAGGAGACCCGTCTCTTGAGTCCCCACCGGTGCACCGCCACGTGTCGCTGGAACCATGCTGCGCCATGGGGTTCCTGCGGTGAACTTGGAGGGCAGAGGTTTTTGTTGACATGTTTTTTTTTGGTAATATGCTGTTTGCATGGTGTTTGCTTGTGTTCTGAAGCGCACGCAAACATGTCGGTCATTGTTCGATCACGACTGACTAAGAACTTTCAATAACACCAAGAACCTCAGAGCTTCCAGAGACCCCACTTTCACTGATCATGTTCTTCCTGTGCACTTGGTGCTTTTGTGCACCAATCAGGAAGTCCTTGCATGGCGTTTGCTCTATTTGACTGTTGAGGCTGGATTCGAAGTGAGGCATTCAGCATTGGATGTCATCAGTGACACTGTGGAAGATGTTGAAAGGCGTTGTTGGTGCAAGATTGGTGCGCACACCCAGAAAGGAATGACTGCGTTGTTGAGCATGTTTGCTCTAAGATTGTAATTTTGAGACTGTTTTCCCATTGAACCCCAGCAAGTGCTTCATTTGCCTGAGGGAGATCCAAGTTCCAAAACACCCATCTCAGAATCCTCACTTGCATCGTTTTCCTGTCTCCTCCACTCTTTGACCAACGCGCAGGGCGAAGGTCTGGCCACTTTGGAGTTCTTGCAACGCCACCAGCGGCACTTGAAGGAAGGTGCAGTGGTGAAGTTCGCATGGAGGCCGGTTGATGGGGTGCCGCACACTCAGTCAATACCATCCCTTTCCATCCCCTCCCTCCGAAACAATATTTTTTTGGAACCGTGTACGGAGCTCCGAGCGCTGCGACATTTGCAAAAACCATTCGATTCCGGGCGAAACAGTTTCTTGCCAACGGGCATCTTGCCGCCTTCGGTGGCTGCCTTCTGGCGAGTCGTGATCATGCAGGGCCCTCGAGCAGGGATTCATCACCTCCCTGGCACCAAGACTCCTCCACAAATACAAGGGCCACCACACTCACTCAAAAAGTCCAGTCACTCCGATACCCATCCCCTTTCAGCAGCCAAAGCTGAGAAGATCTTCTTGAAGATCGTTTGGAAGCCTTGCCAAGCCCACGAAGTCGCTGTTGCACCTCAGCACAAGTGAGCCACACTGCCAGACATTCAGCCAGTGCTTTGTTGAAGGCATCCGGAGATTCTTTCAAGACGGCTGTGGCAAATGCCTTCGTTGAGCCATCCTTGCCCATTCGGCAGTGGAGGTGGCATTGGGGAACACTATAGGTATTTGGCAAAGTGCACGTCCGGTTCCGTCATGGAGCCAGGCTTAGGGCTGCGGCCTCATAGAGGGCCTGGCAAATCAACACACTGCGGTTTCCGGGAAAACGCTCTAGGACAGGATCCTAACAAAAAGCATGGCATGTAGCTGGCACCTTCTTTGGGATGCTCTGATGCCCAGAGCTTTCCCTGGAATGACAGTAGAAACATAAAAGAACATTGCCAGCATGAATCTGTCGACACTCCCTGGCAGTCACATACGTATGCATATGGCTTTTCATGGCTTTTCGCCGCTTCTAAGCATGCGAGGGCCCCCACCACATGAAGTGGCCGCGTCACTCCCTCCGTCTCCAGCAACTCCGCCTGCTTCCCGGGAAATGGACAATGTTTCAAAAGATGGGCCCAGCATAGGCACTGAGCACATAGCCCTCATGTGTGTAGCGGAGCCAAAGAGAACGTGTTTCAGCTCGAAAAGGTTTGCCCGTTCAGCGTAGATGACATCTACGCCAAGCACCACCGAGCAAGCTGCAGGGACTGCAGCGCGGAGGCGTTCCTCACGGTTGCCGCGGCGTTGCCCGGCAACCACGGTATTGAGGAGCATCAAGGAGCCAATGTGGCTTAAGACGGATTTCAAGCAGCAACGTAGCCTGCCTCACCAACTGCTGCCAGGGAGCCTTGTCATCCCAGATCTCAAGAAAGCACTCAAGACCCTGAACATCCCTGAGCCCAAGTGTCAACCACGCGACGCATCACTACAAAGGACGCCAGACTCTGTCGAAAAACCTCTCGCCAAGCCGCGACAAGCTCCTCAAGGTCACAACCAACACGAGACTCTGCCGCTGTGAGCAAGCCATCAAGGAGCTCATCAATGTACCACTCAACCAGGTCAACATCCGGTAAGTCAGTCACGCAGCGGGGCTGGCGGCTACCGGACATTGGGAAACCAGTTGAAGGTTGAAAGATGCTGAAAGTAGTTGAGTAGTTGAGGTGGGCCAGAAGACCACGTTGCGTATGATTCTTCTAAAGTTTGGTGTGCCGCTTCACAAAGGAAACTACGTCCTCCACACAGCTCCAAAAGCAGAAGAAGCATAACCACGGACATGTTCTCTCAACCAACTAATGGCTTCCAAACAGTGTCGCCTCCAGTGGTCGCCATGGTGCGTCCAGTACCAAAGCTCTGGTGGTCCATGAAGCACAACACCTCGAAAGAGTCAAGGAAACAAAAACAACTTAGATAATATGTGTCACCTGTTTCGCCGACACGAGTCCGTGGGTTGATGTGTGACCGTGTGGCCTTGGCATCGCGCCTCTTCGGAGGCTCCGGCGAGCGATGAGCCAGCGCTGCTATCCCCAAGCCGTGAAGCTCTTGGCGCCGATGGTGTCGCCCGGCGCCCGGCAACGTGCGCGCAGTTGGTCGTGGGGCGAGAGAGTGAGATGACTCAACGACGGTGAGGTCGTCAACCCATGGTCAACCCCCCCAAAAAATACAGGTTTGTACATTCATGACAAACACCTGAGGGTCCCCGGGTCCTGTTTTTGCAGCCATGAAGTTGCAATGTCAGAGGCATGTGTGTGTGAATTAATTGTTTATTGACTGCTGTTTGGAGGAGCTTAGCGGCTTAGCTTATTGGCATCCAAGAAAGAAGGTAGTGATCGAGCCACATCAGCTGGGCATAGATTCTGTTTGAGCAACTTTGCAGTTGTCAGCTGAGGACGGAAACTGATTTGCCAGTGTTGCCAGAGAGCGCCTTGACATTCAAAATCATGGTGGTGGGGGGGGGAGTTATCCTGGCATTGAGGATGTTACCTCCCTAAAGCATGAAGTAGTGACATGGAGGAGATCTAGAATTAGAACAACAGATCAGATGCCTATATAATTAATCCCATAAGTAAGATGTCTATAGTCCCTAGATCAAGCCGCTCCCTTGCCCCAGCAACCCTGACATCCTTACAGCCAGTGAGGGTCAGTATCAAGCAAGTTCATTGCGACATTGGACTGCCTGCAGGGCTCGTAGCATCAACGGGTCCAATGGCCCTGAATGCTGGACAGGCACTTTAAACTTTCGACAGGCAGCCCTTGGGCCAAGTGTGTTCCAAGAAAGGTCCGCGTGCGGTGTGGTGCAAGTGTGTTGGACGTGTTATCATTTCATGCACCAATGCTCTTCATCCTGCAGCTTTCGGGTCATCAACTGCGAAAGGTTTCCACGAAACTCATCCTCGGCCTGTACCCCACCGTAGTGCGGCACAAACCTCCAAGGTTTGCGCGCGGAGCTTCTCCGAAGAGTCACTTGGCCAGCGCTGGTTGGGGACAACTCCCAACACTGGCGCCAGCGGATCACAAAACTGGCACACGAGCCAGTTTTCGATGTTTTTTGGTGTTTTTTTGGGGGGTCCTTTCTCAGGTGTAGGCTGGCTTTACCTCCATGTTTATCAAGGGAAAGAGCGTCCCATGCCTTTCGAGGCGCGGCTATTGCAGCTTATGACCGTTTGCAAGGCAGGAACTGGCAGATCAGGCAATATTCAGGAAAGGATCTCCATAAGATGGTCGGATGTCAAATTCACGCATACTGAAACATGGAGAAAGGGTTCCCACATGTTCTAAAGTATAATATGTCGCCTCACCAAATACATGAACGCACCATACTGGTGTTTTGATCGCCAGGGCCACATATGTGTGCGTATGTTTGCAAGTTTTTGCCTATCAACCTATCATTGACATCCCTAGTCGCGGATTTGCAAAAGTCCCCTATAGTCTTCGGATCCTTTTCCCAAGTTCTCTTGGCCAACGATCAGGCCCTCAGTCGGGAAAAGGCGCTCACGCGGAAGCGCTTGGAGTCTTTGGGTTTGCAGTCGGAGGCGCGGGATGGCGTGGGGGGGCTTCTTCGGGGGCAACACGAAGAAGTGCGAACTCTGAGTGAGACCCACAGAGAGACCGAATAGGCTCACCGATTTCGCTCACTGGGTCGGTGGGGGACCTCCGCAGAACGATCGCCGGGCGTTTTTTGTTGACTCGTGCGACCGAAGCAATCGATCCTCATCCGTGCGAGGATGGGACCAAAAGTCTGCCGATCATCTTCAGAAAGGCTTCTTGGAAGAAGTTGGGTCCTTCGGTGTTCACCATAGTGGGTGCCGCGATGATAGATCTATAGTGACTGGGTATGTCTCAACAACCTCAAAGCTTGGGAGCTAAGCCTTGAAGATGTGCAGATTCATGTAGCATGAATGATTTGTGTCGCACCTCCGTGTTTTCAAAGCCACGCTTTCAGGAGAGGTGGAGGTGCATGTACGATTGGTGGTGCTACCATGTGCTACCAGCGGAAGTGCAGTAAGGCTTACTAAGGGTTGGACGCCAATCTTGGATTTGCTAAAAGTTTAAGTTAATTAATTTGTGTTGATGAAGTAAGCAATTGGTTCTTTTGTGGCCTCCTCACACATCCGAGGAAGATCAAGAGCTGGTGGATCCTCAAGCCACACACGATGAGGCGGAGCCGTCCAATGCAGATTTGTTTTGTTGCCGAGCTGCCAAGCGAAGACGCTGTTGCAAGTGTGGAAGCTACAGAATGGGTGTCTGCAAAGGAGACTTTCAGCACCTGCATTCTACAGAACAAAAATGAACAACATATTCCAAAGACATGTCAAAATCATATAGGCAGCATTAGGACAACACAAAAAAAGGAAGCATTAACGTGTCAACATGTGTCACCCCCTTTGGTTCATTCAATGTCTTTGGTCCGGCGCGGCCACACGAGGCGAAGAAGGAATTGGAACCCGCCGAAGTCCGAGACACCACGATGCCAGGATCGACGTGGAACGTTCGAACCGTCGCAGTGAAGGGAACCATCGCAGCATGGGCAGGGCCCCAAGAAACACTTAGAGATCACATGCAAAGCCAAACTCTGTGGGGTTCGGACGCAAACTGGGGATGGTTAGGGTTCTTGGCACCCACTTCTTCAGAAGATGCCACTCGTATCAGCCAAAGATTCAACTGTTCTCCATCTATCCTCGTGTCGGTGTGTGGGACAACGCTCACATCATCTCCAGTTCTTTACCGCGACCCAACTGAACTGTTGCGGCTGTTGAGCAGCTGCGACTGCTGCCATGATGGGC
This sequence comes from Durusdinium trenchii, assembly GCA_963970005.1. Classification (NCBI taxonomy): domain Eukaryota; class Dinophyceae; order Suessiales; family Symbiodiniaceae; genus Durusdinium; species Durusdinium trenchii. The sequence goes on from CAXAMN010024995.1 coordinate 567,821, forward strand.
AGCAGAAAGAGAGCCCAGTCAGCCATCAACCTTCTTGTGCAGGACAGGTGCGCATCCGTCGGCGCTTGGGTCGACAACATGAGGACCACTTGAATGGCTTCATGCGGGTCTGGAACCTGAGGATCACAGACCTTTTTCAGCTTGAGGCATGTCGAAATCTATATATATATATATACAGTTTACTACAGTTTTATACAATAATTGAAAATTCACAAGGTCCAACAAACACGATCAATTATTTCAGCTATTTGCTTCCAGGGGTTTTGCTATACCTGGCCCCTCAGGCAGTTCCAGGAACACCACGAGAGAATGGGCCGTTCAAGGCGTGGGCGGTGGGCAACTGACAAGAAAAGCATATTATGGAAGGACAGACGGCACTGTGAGAGAGTTGCTTCAAGAAATGTCATCCTTACAGTAGTTTCCTGACTTGTGAAAGATTATAAGTTACTGTACAAGCAAACAACTTAGTTGCTATATTGGAATCTCCATTTTGTTACTTTGTTGGCTCTTCTGTTTTCTTGGGAGACCAGGCCCGTAGCCCATTGCACCTTTTGTTCGTTGCTTTGCTTAGCAGCTGATATGCTGGCCGGTCGCCACTGCCATCCTTGGTCTCCACTCTAATTGCAATGGCCTCCACCCTAATAGCGATGGCCTAGTTGATGGCCTCCAACCTACTAGCGATGGCCTCCTACCTACTAGCTAGCGATGGCCTCCACCCTGCTAGGGATGGCCTCCACCCTAATACAGAAGATGGGCCTGAAAAACCTGAACCTCGAACAACTGAAAGTTCGGAGACAGGACTCGGACAGGGCCTCATTAGCCAATATCAGCACGGAATGCAATGGAATCCAGAGACATGAGTCATTAGAAACCGTTTGAGATCGTTTTAGGAAGGCGCAGGATTCTTCCCATCGACACTTGGCTTTAGCACAACCATAGCGCGTGCTACTGCTTTATAGAGGCATCAAATGCATGACCTGAACTCAGAAGGGAGGTATTGAATGCATGACGTTGAAACCTAACCTATGGGCCCAATGTCACCCAAGCCTGCTTACTGCCACATACTGACACCCCATGAGTCAATAGGCACCCGGTCGACCGAGGCTGAGCGGCGCCCTCGCATGGTCGACTGATGGTGGCTGAGGGCCCGTTTTCGTCGTCCCGAGAGAACGGGCCCAGGCAGTCGGGACACCGCAGTGAGGCTGCATCCATGTGAAGGGTCATTCTGAATGCTTGCGCTGTGCGCACATGCATGCGCACATGCATATTCATGCATTCTTTCTTGCAGATCATCGATTCATGGAGTACAAAGGAATTATGAGATGAATTATTAATTATGTACAACGAACAAGCCGAACTGATACAGATTCCATTTCTGTTCCTCTTGGCTGATGTCCCCTAGCTGCCATTGGGTGGAAACCTGCTATCCGTGCGGAACTTTGTCAGTTAAAGTTAAATCAGGATCCGAAAGTCACCATTCGAGAAACCAGCCCACAAAAGGAGTTGAAAGACTTTGATGGTGCAATCGTTTGTCCCATTCTCTACACGATGCCTGGGCTCTTAAAGGCATCAGCTGGGCAACCTACATGTTGAAGAAGACTAATTAACTGTTGTAGGCTTTGCAGTTGTGTTTGCCAATTCGGCCAAGGCTTCGCAGATGTTGTGCCGTGGGAAAGCAGGTCCGTGTGTCCCTTGATCCGAAAGGGGCCATTTGTGGTCTATCGGCGACAATGTGAGTCCCTTGACCGTGTGCGAGGGGCCAGTCCAGGGACGTTCGGTCCCGCCTGTGGAACGCTAGCAATATTTTGCTCCGTGGATTTTCACGAAGACGCGTGCAAGAGCTGACGGTTGTTCTGTGAGTCATGAGAGCCAAGCGCTTTAGTTCAATTGTTGACCCGCAGGATGGAGGTTCAAAGGATTTCAAAGGCAAGAGATGACTGCAGAGACCGTCCCGAGAGTGGGCTAACTTCCCCTCCGGTGCCCGATGCTCCGGTATGGCCCGACTTAAAAAGGACCGAAAAGGGCGGCAGGGCGCCGCAGTCTCAGGGTGCACAGGCACATATATAGGCACTATATATATATATATATATATAGGCACCATGCCATTGTCAGGGGAACATCAGGGAACCTACTTGTTTCTCACTCGGGTTTACTCATAGTCTGATCTCATAGATGCTCAGCCGTCACAAGCGATTTCTCCTCAGGCTGAAGAGACGACCAATGCCGGAGCCTGAAAGAAGCGCTGAAGACCTGTGAGGAAATGGCAGAGATGCCCCTGACATTTATGACTCGATGGATCTTGATGGTGTTTGATGTTGTTTGATGTTGTTTTTCAGTTGCAGAGAGATTGGCTTGAGGAGTTCGACTGAGGTTCCTTCACACGGCCCCTGGGGACAGCAAGGTAAAATACAAGGTAAATTAACAAATGTGTATATTATGCGGATGCGGTGGCTTGTTTCACCCACCCAAAGTGGCAGGTTTTTCCGTAGGATGTTGAGACATATGATGGGATGTCCCCATCGGCAGTGCTTTTGGGATATGATGGGATATGTAATCGCTGACAATATTTTGTATTTTAATATGTTATTGATGATTTTACTTAATGGTCAGTGAAACTCCTTGGGTGACCAAGGCTCAAACATCCTTTGCAGAGCTTTGGGTCGGGATCCTTGGTCCTGGGTGGACTGTTCGCTGCGGAAGTGGCGACACAGTACGTACTGGTAATGAGAGGGGTCCAACCCTTTCTGATGCCCCTTCAAAACGTTTGGGTTGGGCAGTTGAGGGCACAAATACTGAAGCAAAATGGCACAATTCCGCAATACCCCCCTGCATCCCCCTTCTAAGGGTCCTTGTGCCTGTGGATGGTCCTGTACTGGAATCCATTTTGCACACAAACATGTGGAAGATTATGGAAGATCCTTCGTCATGTGCGTGGCTTGACGAGGTTTTTTTCGCATTTGTTCACAGCTTGTGAAGAAAACAAACGTGGTTCTTGGTCGTTTTGCTCCATTCTGCGTCCCCCAGTTTACCCGAAAGTTATGCATCGCCATGCGTCGCCATGCGTTGTCATTGACACTCAAATCTCATTTGCCATCAGGGTTTGTGGCATAAACCCGCGGAGGATGATGTCACATTGTCAAATGATGCAGCTCCAGAACAAATCGGGATCAGCAATTTGCTGTTGCTTTTTGAGCCTCCCATACAGGCGCTAGATTCTAGATCCGACTTCTTGTATGCGCTTACTGTATTTCACAGTGTTTGGGACCTGCCAGGCAACTCAATGTGTGTCACTTGCATGTGTTCGGTTGTTCCCACCAAGGCTCAAATCTTCACACAACTGCGCGTCTTGGCCTCGGACCCCAGGCGGCCGCTGGTTGAACTCGGAACTGGGGTTGTTGGTAATGTGTTTGGATGGTTTTGGAGTCGCCCAGGTTACTCTTCTGATGATAATATTGGATCCCTAGATCTAAAAGACCCCCTGAACATTGTGGCGTAT
>CAXAMN010024995.1:573611-670288 GCA_963970005.1 Durusdinium trenchii
GAAACAATAAGCTACTAGGAACAAGTGCATCGCTAGTAGTAACAAGTGCCTTACTAGTAGTAACAAGGACGCTAGTAGAAACAATAATTCATTGGAAACAATAAGCTACTAGGAACAAGTGCATGGCTAGTAGTATCAAGTCCCTTACTAGTAGTAACAAGGACGCTAGTAGAAACAATAAGCTACTAGGAACAAGTGCATCGCTAGTAGTAACAAGTCCCTTACTAGTAGTAACAAGGACGCTAGTAGAAACAATAAGCTAATAGACCGTGGGCCTGGACTGCCCGTGCGCGTTTGCGCTGGAGCAAACCAAACCAGGGTTCCGGGGGTCCGAAGATGGGATTCTCTCCAATCCCTTTTCCAGATCGGCAGATCTTCACTTCATCCACTTCGCGTATCACTCATCGTTTGGGGGGCACAGACCTCTTATAAATAGTTAGTTATATCATGTTATATCATTATATCGCTGCTGCCTTGGTGCAACAAGAGCTACTCAGGGTTTGCCTTTACAGGCTAGAAAGATCAGGTCCACAATGTTCAGAAGGGGTTGTCAGTGTCTAGATCTTTGTCCTTGCAACCCTTGTAACTGTCCACTCGTAGGAACAGTTCTTCTGTGCTTTGCTTCCGGCATGAAAGCAGGGCTCGGCAAGATGTTGTTTTTTCTCTTAAGCCATATGTTTGGCTCAACTGCTGTAAACCCGGCTTGGGTCCTAAGCTGGGTTTACAGCCTTTGAGCCAAACATATAGTCTTGTTTTATCTCAGAATCCTTTTTGGGAAATGGCAACTCTTGCAGGCCAGAGGTGAGAAACTGTGCCGCACGGGCGTCCCAGACGGAGAGGATCGCGTTATGTGGCAGTTCTGGCAGGCTACCAGGTTCCACCCTTCCCAAATCGTATGAAACAGGTTCTTGGTTTCACATTGGGCTGGGGGGTGTTCGAAGGACCCGTGTAGAGGCTGGGAACGTTCATGTTGGAGAGAGGCCTTCATTCTGAACTAGGTGAAATCGAGAAATCGTATGTCAAGAAAATGCGGCCATGCATGGTTTCTTTCGTTCAATTTTATAAAGGGTTGCCCAAGGGCACAAGCAGGGTGGGCAATCGACCAAGTTGCTATTAGAGTTATAGACTGATTATGACTGATTTGTCGATGCGTTGTTTTTCTTCTCGCCGTGGAAGTGGAAGATTGCAAAGGTGCCAATCAGAAGTCAATGCAACAACTTCTTCAGATCTAGGGTTTGCAGCACCAGAGATCACCAGAGTTACCAACTCGTCAGCTGTCCATTTTTCTTCGCTTCTTTTGGCCAACCCATCGGGAAAACACACACACACACACCTACCTTTTCCTGGCCGACTTGGCTCTGAACAGCGCTGAAAGTCGGCGCTGAAGTCCCAAGTGTCGGCTCCTTTGGAAGGCCGGGGCGTGGACTGGCCGAGGTCATCAGTTTTGGTTTGAAAGGCTACCACACACGCAAGACTTGCCATAATCCCAGACTCTGAATTTGTGGAGTTTGGGGGGGGCTTTGTGGAAGGAGGTGGAAGATCTTCGAGGCAGAGGATGTACGACATGTGTGACCTCGAATATGTTTCAATGTGTTCATCCTTTAGTAGAGTCCTTGCTCCTAGTAGCGATGCCCATTGCTCCTAGTTGTGAGGCTCACATTTTGCGCCGATGGCCATGGGCCAACGATCGCTTCCTCGGTCGGCAGGATGCCAACCTTTGGACAGAGGACTGCCACCCAAATCATTGAGTCGGTGGCCAGCAATGCGCCAGGTGCCGCTTTTGGGTTTTTCTTCGTGGTTGGTTTGACCATTTAATTTGCCGTTCACGGTTGTGTGGTTTAACGGTTTACCCATGTTGAACCCGTTTTGCCAAGGAATGTGAACGATTCTTGATCATAACAGTTTGCATGAGTCATTGATGTATTTAGTATATATCGCGTCTTGTGTCACCAGATAGTCACAGATTCAGGGACATCATTGAGACCATGAGACATGACCCCTTGAAAGACTCTTAGACGTCATTGAATCATGAATTGCGAGAATTGGCCGATCAGCACGCTGCACCTGTCGACTTCAATTGGGAGTTGTTCGTTGCAATCCTGCAGGTGAAACGCTGGACTTGACGAAGAATGCCTCTTTCTGCATGTGGCGACCCTAGCTGGTGACAGATATAGAAAATCGCAAGGAGATGCAATCTAACCATATCGAGACTTCAACATCTGCCAACCATACCTTTTGCATGTCTTTCTCGGGTGCTGCTTAGCAACCGGCCGACGCGTTGTCGGACGTTCGGCCACTTTTCGGCCGTTGGGCCGAGGAAATCCTTGGAGAACACGATCGCCCTGTCTGAAGCCTTGAAGAAGAACACGGTCATTAAGAGCCTGGGTGTGCCAGCATTGTACGGATGTGCGTTCGGTTCTTTGCCTTCATGTGAGGCACCGTAGTTCTCAGAGCGCGAGAAGTTCTCACCGTAGAAATGGTCCAAGGGTCGGACTTTGGTCATTTGAAGATGACCCGATGTTTGAGGGTTGGACCAGGTCGGTTCTCATGTGTGGAGTGAGGTGTGTGCAGCGCTTGGACTGGATTGGGAACTGCTGAACATTTGCGCACCCCAAAGCGGCTGTTTGGGGGGGAAACCCTGTTTTCCAGTTGTTTGGGCTTCCGGGACGTTCCAGGTGCATAGCGTATCTATTCATCAGCGTATCGATTCGTAGGTGTGGCCCGGCCCTGCATCGAGGACTCTCGTGCTGCGGGAGTGCGAGATCACCGATGCTGGAGCTGAGGCGGTTCAGTTGGTGACCGATAATATATAATTAATTCAAGCATATGTTCAGGGACAAATGAGTAGACAACTACCCCCCCAGTCGCATTCTCAATTCAGATTGGCTCACTGCCTTGCAGGCGCTGGGTCAGGCCTTGGCTGAAAACCAAACCATTGAGGACCTGGATCTACAGCAGCTAGCATGCAGGAATCCTTTCCTTCGGTGACACCCGCCTTCCCGAGATGTGGCACATTCTTGCTGCTAGTATGCTTAGCATACGAAAGGAGAGCTTAGCATGCTTTTGGGCCGTCACACAGTCTTGCATTTCGCTTTAGTTGTTCTCATTGATATCTTGTTTCAGCAATGGTCCAATCGTCGATTCTTGGCTCCCTCGAGGCAGAATCATTTGTCCAATGCTGGGGTCATCTCACTGGCGAATGGCCTTCGAAGCAACAGGAGTGTGAAGACATTGAACCTCATGACTCAGATGCATGGCATCAATACAACCTTGTAGGAACCTGCGCGTCACGGCACAGTCTTCCAGGTTGGAAGATTCAACCGGGTGGCTTTGCCCTTTTCACCCACCACTTCAGAACACTTCAGATAGGGTTTGCCAAGAGGTTTGGTCCCAGAGGTGTGACGATTAAGCAATCAATTGTATAGGATAGAGCTAACCACTCTCCAACTTAGTCTCCACTTATGAATGCCCTTTTTCATGCCTTCATGCCTGACAGAAAGGTGGCCTTCTGGGAGACGGATGGATCTAAGAGGGCGAAGACCTAATGGATTTCTCGGCCTTCCTGGAACTTTGGGAGCATTCCTGGAACAGACGCCATCAATGTATTGTATTATCATCCTTGTCCTTGTGCAACATTTAGTACTTCTACTATATACCTAGGGATCATCCAAATGTGCAAATTTGATGCATTTCAAAGGCTGGTTCTTTGGATGAACAGAATCATAACTTATCATCGTTCTTGACATTCCTCCCAGCACTGCCCTCGAGCGATCCAGCTCCAACTGATGAGGTTCCGGTCCTTGAGTCTGAGGAATCACAAGCTCAGTGAGGATGCGCTTGAGGGTTTCATCAATATGTTTCAGAGCAACGTCACCCTGACGAAGCTCATGTGGAAGGCCGGCCCTGACGCTTCGTGGGCTGGGCGGTTTTCAGAGTGACCTGCATGCCATGACCCGCGGCCATGCACTTCATCCATTCAATCTCAAGGATCAAAGAGGTGAGTACTGTCCCCGATGAACCCGAGAACATCGGCCTTATCCCACGCGCTGCTTCCTGATCCTCACCATGCACCCTCCTCGACTCCCTCAGGTGGATTCTCGTCGTGCCTGGGAGCTGTCCAAGCTCATCACCCGAAACGTGGAGATCGCCCACCGCGCCCGCACCGGCGGCGATGCCGACAGCTTGGCTCCACGGCCAGCGCCCACGCCCGTGCCGGCACCAGTGAAGGCGGTGAAAACAGTGACGGCAGAGGTCGAGAAGGGGTCAGCGTATAAGGCCAGGGAAGACACTTGGGATTGATCTTGGTGGATGGTGGTGACAGATGGAACTGACGTTCGTCATGTTGAAGGAAGTCGTCACAAACCTGAGTGGGACAAGTGTTTTGCACAACAGTTCTCCATTGACGTGTTGCTGAAGCATGTCTTGCAGTCTTGCGACATTTTGTGGGCCAGACGCTAGCTATGATAATTTCATACTGGTTTTGTACGTTAAGCTCCTACAATGCCAGTAAAGTTGATGCCACTACTGAAGGCAAGAGCTCCGGGACCATTCCGTGGGAATTGCTCTCCGGAACTCACAGAGGGGATGGCACTATATAAAGGATATTAACGGATTGCATGTTCTAAAACAGTGGATAACTCCAAAACCTTTTTGCAACAGTTGAGCCGCTTCAAAAGGCTGCGTTGTCAGGGTGCAGGGTCCAGCCATATTTCTGTTGTTGTTTTTTCCTGGCCAGGCGGAGCAACCGAAGGCGGCGCCAGGCAGAAAAATAGAGCCGACCCAGCAAAATAGAAAAAAGTATCTACTACCTGCTGACATTTGTCTACTAGCATGTAGTATGCATGTACTATATGTTTATTCTTCTATCAAAAATGCACCTATACGTTCCTAGCTACTGGTATCTACTGGGCCGTCCACGGGACCAACAAGACTAAGGTGGACACAGATATGCAGATAAAAGGTGTATAAATTCGTCTCCAGGCCCCTTGTCCTCGGGTTGGCTGCACTTTGGCCCTTTGAATGATGGAACAAGCCGAAGTCTTGGGGCCATGTAGATCAGGAAAGGCATGCTGTTTTGTGTTTGCTTAGGACTTGGAATAGCCTAACAGACTAACACCATTCCTTCAATTCTCATGAACTTCCAGATCTTTGCCATCGCTTCAGGCGCCTCCCCTCCTGTGGCACCAGTGGCCCCGGTGACATCGCCATGTCCAAGTGCAGGCACCGAGACTTTGGAGCGTTGAAGTGTGCAGAGTGGAGGTTCACTGCTATGGGTGTCAGGCTTGATGTCCGTTCGAGGGCAAGGAGGGCGAGATAGGGCGAGGGTCCAAATTCTATTTGTCTATTGGTTCATATTCCATTTGCTGAACCCTACGGGTTATTTTATTGATCTACTGCTACTGATTTGGCACAAGATGTGCAAGAATCCTGAATTTGTTGAATGAAACATGCCGACCAAGTGATACAGGACCTTTGGACCTGCAGCGATGCAGATGCCAACCAGTTGCCGCTGGAAGCGGTCGCAGCCCGGCACCGTCGCGAGGTGATTTCCGTCAGCTGCCTGATGCAGCTTGGGCCACGATCCACCAGGGCTTTCAGTGAGATCACCGTGGAGGTCCATCAGCGAAGCTGGTGGATCCAAGGGTCAAGATGAGATGGGTCTGCTCGCTGCTCATGTTGCCCCAGACTTTTCGATTTGGATGGGTTTCATATGTTGTAGCTTTACTTCGGAAATCCGGAGGGGCTACACTGGGTCCGCTTTTGGCTTTTGCATGCGGCAGGCATTTGAAGGTTGGAAACGTCGGCATGTCATTGTTTGAACAATAGCATCGCGGGATTGAAAGCTATCCATGCTGGTGGCTTGGCACCAAGTACTCAGGTTCTGCCTTCAACCGTTCAACCATTTGTTCTGTTCTGTTGAGCGCCTTCAAGTTCTGCAGAACGTGCTTGCTATTGCGCGGTGCGCGGGTCTCTCCACACAGGGTGGGGATTTGCGGCGCAAGGCGGCGCAATCATGTGCAACGGGCAGAATCACTTAGTGGGAGAGTTGTGGCCGTGAACCAAGGCCTTTCTCTTGAGATTGAATTGATTGTGGAGAAATGATATAAATTCACTTTGAAGACCTTCGCTTGAAAAAAGGCTTCGGCAGATCAGAAGCAGATTGAGAGTTGAAGCTGACTGGCTGTTCACCAATTGCTGATCACCGTGAAACAGATGTGGTTTGTTTCAGACAGCCATAACCGCTTGGTTGAAGCAGTGGGGCCCAATTTCTGATTGGAGGTGTAGCAAAACCAGATGGCCAAGCGAACTCCTAGCTTTGGAGGTTCCCGCAACGTCCACGATGATCGACTAAATCAACATCTTCGAACTTCAAAGAGATTTAGGTTGCCAGCGTCCGCGAAGTTCCAAAAATGGATCCGAAGCGGTATAAATGGATCGATCGCTCTCACCACATGGATCAGAAGTTTATCTATCGAATTTTATTCGGTCCGTCGCGTCCATGCGACTCACTGCGTCGACGTCCGCGTGAGCGGTCCGTTTGAGGTGAAGAGCCTGGCCACCGCCCTGCTCTCCCACGGTTCCAAGGCCGCTGTCTTGGCCTTTTCTTTTCGATACCTGTTGACCTGGTGAGATCTGGTTGTTTGGGACAGAAATCCAACATTTCAGCCTATGTCGTTGCACATCATTTTACTATTGTCCAGGCCAGCTTCCCATTCATCAGTGACATGCGCCAAGCGTGCCCGATTGATTTCAGGTCGGCCTGGCGGGCTATCAGCGCTGCCTGTCGGAGATCCTCTTGAAGGTTGGAGAGCAGTGGTGGCGACGTGCGAAGAAGGGGATCCCAACGATTTTGGAGGTGGAAGTTTCGCAGCATGCGCCATAGCCTGCGACCCTGTTCTTCTAGCAGCATGTTTTGATATATATGTGACTCTTCCAAGAAAAACATGCTGTTACTACTACGCCACCATTTGAGAAATCGTCGATAGCAGCAGCAGGGAGATTGAACATACATGAACATACCAAGAATCTGATTACTGTAATGTTAAATTCCCGTACAACGGCCATGTCACGTCACGTAATTCGGCAGCTTTTGCTTTGGAAATTGTTGCAATTGCACAACCCTGAGAGAGCTTCTTCCTTCTCATTACGATCAGAATTCTCACAGTAACTCTCACATAAAGAGTAAGAGATGTGAGAGAGATAGAGAGAGAGAAAGAAGGAACGCCAAACGCGAAAGCATTTTGCATCATTTTGCACAAAGTCTCAAGAGAACATAGACCCTTGGAGCGCTTGGAGGTGGTTCTCAGGCTGATGGGCGGCCATACATACTGCTAGGTCTGGCTAGCTAGTTTCGAGCCTATATGCTTGTTTGTTGGAGCAAGAGGTACCAATCATGGCCATGTGTTTGATTCCTCCAGAAAGTAGCGAAGTAGGATTTTGGTCAGGTACCCCGGTATCCCCAATGGATATTTGAGTGTAGCAATTGCATGATACAATTCACCGTTTGCTAGATCAATGATGAATGTTCTGGAACACGTTGGAATCCATTCTGCAAGGTGGAGGGGGATGGTCCGACATGGTATACTGAAGTGATCTCAATTTTCCCAGCGGTTCACTGTCCCAGCTCACGAACTCCGGCGATGCGCTTCGCAGCTAAGATCCGCAGGTCTTGGCAGAGATCCAAGCAGCCCGCTGCGCCACCAGCAACGCCAGGCTGTGGGGGCTGCAGGTGTGTGGCCGTTGGTGTGTTTGGTTTCCTGGCACTGGTCAAAAGTCCTCGGAATCGACTGAACCGCGGCTGCACGCACCGTACGATTCCGTGCGATCAGCCATGTTTGAAAGCCAAGTGCACTAGTTTCTTGCCATTTCATTGCAGTCCCTTCCGAATAAAGCCACATCTTTCCAATTAGAGGCTTTTGTTGAGCTACGCTTGCAGGACATAGTTGGATCTAGAACTTGTGTTAATTAACTTGTGCTCAATGGACCACTGTAGATGTCCTGAATCGCATGTGTGGAGCAAACTGAGTTTTTATGGCTACTACCTCCTTGACATATTATTTGGAGGGGTGGGGTATGTTCGCCAAATAGTTATTTTCAAATAATTTTGTTGAGACGTTAGTTGTTGAGTATGAGATGAGGTGGGTCTATAAGTTTGTTCAAATAATATATTGAGAACAGCTGGGTATACCCAGAAATAGTTTACTAAGAACACCTAGACCACCCCCAAATATTGTACTGAACATCTACATCTTGGATGACTGATGGAGGTTGTAAAAAAAGTTGCAAATTCAGGCCAACATTTTTTGGGTTGCACTCTAATATGTTTAACATATGTTTCCAATAGATTGTCAAGTTGTTTTTTTTACATCATGTGTACTGAGCAACAAATAACTATTTGAAAACACACACACACTGATGGGAGCCAAATAATAAACCAGAAATGACCCTGACCACCTAAGAATAGTTAATTGATTATTTGGAGGTGTGGGAGTAGGGGGTACCCTGAAGGCAGTACACATAGTTTTTTCATCCAGGCCGTCCTTCAAGAAATCCAAAGGTGGAATGGAATTTGCTGAAATCGATGCCACATGTTTCCTGTGCTCTTCGATCCAACATTCCCCTGCATCCCATGTATATAATTAATCCCTTTCCCTTTTTCATACTCTTTCATGGTCTTTCTGGCACGTTCCCCTTCCTTTCTGAACGTGCCAGCTCGACGGTCTCGCAACTCATCGTCCACCACTCACGGGACACTCCGGAGAAGCAGTGGGACGTCGCTGGCCCCAGTGGGCGAAGGCTTGCCGGAAAAGCGCATGAGCAACACGAGGTGTGAAGGAAGCAAACCTCCACCATCCTCCACCACTTATACATACTTATACTGTATAGTAAAACCATGTGAAACCTCCTTTTACAATATTTTTTGCTACGTCAGCCGAGGGCTGTGAATCACGGAAACAAAATGGATTCTTTTTTGATACCCAACGAGGTTCTAGATCATTTTTGCCTCAAGACAGCAAGCAAACATGATCTGTATTTTGTGACCGATCACCGGCTCCGGTTTTTCGCGGTTTTAGGGAGAACTCGAGTCCGGTTGAAATGACCGTGCTTTTGGAGTTGAACACATGCCGATCCATGGCCGAAACCATGAAATGAAATACGGTTCATCCACTGGTTCACGCGTGGTGTTTTTGTTGGTCTTTGTTAACTCCGAACCGGCACGCCCAGGGGTTGGCTCGAACGGCCAGTCGGGTTCTGCCGGTGGGCATACGTAAGAGGTGCCCTGTCGGTAGAGATGGTGGATCCAGGGCAGATGGCACTTGCAGAGCGTTGGACAACTTCACGGGCCGTTCTTCCTGGGATGCCTGGGAATAGTGACATCATAGCATTAATATGCATTAATATGCGTCAATCATACAGTTAGAAGCAGATAAAAGCAAATCGCCACATGTTTAACTTCAGATTCTGCAAGGTTGTTAGATTCGGGACTTTGGTGGCTTGCTCTCGCCCATTTTCGCCATGGCCATCGTCCAGCCGGAGCCTCTCCTGCCACCAGTGATCACAGAGGAGTTCTCCAGCGCTGTGGTGCACGACTTGATTCAACATGGCTTTTGCAAGCTCCGCGTGCCTGAGTTGGAACAGCCAGCGCTGGTGACCCAGCTTGCAGTCAGGGGAGCCTTTCATGTTTCGTGTTTTTGGGGGGGTTGTAAGTGATGTTGGCCATTTTGGATTGGTGGCATGGCATGTCACAGCTCAAGCGGCCGATAGATTATATCAGAGGCAAACGCCCGGATGGGTAGTGCACAGAAAGAGTTTTGCAAACAACAATTCTACTAACATCGTGAAAGGTCCAGGACATTCATGGAACCCGGGGCTATTCGTGGACGTTTCGTGGAATGGTGGCCAGTAAGGAAACTGACTGCAACCAAAACCCACAAACCTTCACAGAACTTCGTGGAAGGTATTTTTGATGCACTAACTTCGTCTAAGCCATTTTTGCTGACCCCGGCCCTTTCTCCACACACCCTCCATAAAGCCTTCATTATAGCCAAGATCAAAGTGTCCTTCCAGACTCCCTGAGTATTTGAAGTAAATACACCTGTGGGGTCATGCAGATTCCGTTGGAACCTCACGTCAATGTTTCAGGTCGTGGAGACGGCGCATCAGCTCACCGCAGCCACGTTGCCTCACTTGGAGCTTGAGGAGGGTGTTCTAGGGCGACGCTCCAAAAGCAAGGCAACAGCGAACGGCCCAAACGGACGACCGGACCACGAACGTCACATGCGAGAAGAGTCGTTGCGGTTGCGGGTGGACGGTGAAATATGGAGCTGATGGGAAGACTGCTATTCATCCTCGAACTAGTGGTTTCCAGGATCCACTTTGGTCGTCAGAGGTGGATGGAGGTGGTAGGTAAGTATGTTGTGCGGTGTGCGCTTATGAACTCTTCTCAATCTGCTTGAGGCATGACCCTTCAATCCCTCTAAGCTGCCAACAAGGCGGCTGTTCAACACATCCACTCCTTCCTCACTCCTAGCCCCTTTCCCGGTTTTTGTTGGTTGAGTCTGGAGAATGCAAGTTCCCCGACCAGCGAACTCATCATGAATTAAGACTCGTTGACTCTTCCGAGGTGAACGCCCCGCGTGAACAGCCAGACAAGAAGGGAACGGCAAACTGGCATGGAACCTGAGAATAGACCCACTAATAGACCCGTGGAAGACAATTTTCTATTTTAATCTGCAGGGGAGTACTTTCTCATTGTTCTCCTGAGTAGGAACAAGCAAGCTCGAACCTGAAAGTGGACAACACCGACATCTCATTCAACCGATTTTCCCGAAAGTGTTGTCAAAGCAAACAGCCTTCAGATATGCCACAAATATGGTGATGGGATGCGGTGGGATCAGTCTCCATGAACCATGCTGCACCAAAATCATCCGAAAGCCTTACAACAAAGATGAACAATGATATAGACTTGTGGAGTGAACAAAGATGAACAAAGCATCCCGAGTCCAAAACAGACTGGAACTCCTCACCGCCTCACACCCTAACACACCTCCTCAGGTCAGAAACAATCGCTGCTTAGCGTTGTTCACTGCTTAGCTTTCTTCTAGGCCTATTTCTTGGACCGCTTCGTGGAAGAGGCACCTGAGCCTTTGGCCGGTTGCATCCGCCGCATGACCCAGCTGGCCGAGGCCGTCGGTCCAGGCTTTAGCGGCTTGGAAGTAGAAGATCTGGGTCTGAGGGGTGGAGTTCAGGGTCGCAAGACGACCGTGATTGTTCCTCGGTCAACAGATTGGCACTACCAAGCTCGGCCTGGAAGAGAATGAAAGGCGATGATATGATCAGGAATGGGAGCTGCAGCATGTGTGGTTGTTTGAATCCATTGAGGTGTGTCAGAGGGACCGAAAGGGACGTCAGATGATCGATGATGGGATTCTGATGGGATTGGGTGATCCGGACCTGCAGGCCAGCACGCCATCGTTTCTTTTGTTTGGGATTGATTGGCACCTAGCACGCCCTGAATTAGGGCATGGTGTTCTTAATATGTATCAAGCCATGTCAGCTGTTCTGTGTTACACCCGCAGCTCTTCCCAGATTTCACTTTGCTGTGTAACCGTAGCCATCAGCTCGGCCGACAAGGCCGCGAAGTGGGCTTTCAGCCACTGCTGGGTTTGCAGCAGCTTTTGCTGCGAGAGCCACTGCAACGCGGGGAGCGACGTTTGCTGAGCCCTGGTCCGCTCACTGAAGAGGAAGTCGAGCAAGGCTACGTGGAAGCCTGGCTTTTCTGAGTGCTGACATCCCTTTTTCAGCCACGCGTTGGAGATGGGTCGTTCGAAGCCTCCCACCTCTTTTAAACCCACAAACATTGGCTTGAGAATGGCTTGAGATGTTTCCAGCATTGTTCAGCATGCTTTCCAGGAACAGTATCTGACTTTCCTGCAGTCTCGGCGGCTTTGCTTCCTCTACATCGTGCAGGCAGCAGCAGAGAACTACGTCGAGCTCTTCCAGCAGGGTAGCAAGACGCCAACCAAGGTTCGGTTGTGGTAGACCAAAAGGATCGCTTGGGATACCCAATACGTTATACGTTATTAAATATCAGTTTAACATGTTCAACTGTAACTCATTTCTTTATATAGCAACTAAACCATGTTGGTCTTCTTTTCTATCTTAGATGGTGCAGATTACTGTGATTGACAATAGTGAGTGATTGAACATATTGACTGACGGTGACTCAAGAGTTCTTCAGCACGCGCATTTTTGCAGCTGGGAATCCTGAATTGCCTCTGAGGTGGTCTTGGGAAAGGTTACTTGGCAGTGCGATTCAGAGCCTTTTTCTATTTGTACGATTCACATTCCTCTAGGACTCAGCCCCAAGTGCTTTTGAGCCAACTTCTCTGGTTATGCTTGTCGTTCAGGGGAAGAACTCCGAACCGCCCCCCCCCCACACACACAGATCTGATGATATTAGTTCTTAGTGATGATATTCTGATGATCTGTTCTTTTCTTACGCGAGTCCGTGAGGATAGCCTGGTGATCTTCCGCCACGACCAGCTCTCTTATTCTTACCAAGGCTCTGGTGTCGCCCTGCAGGGCTGGCTGGTGGCCTTGCGAGACCGCTTCGATCTGGAGGGCCTCGAGGGGGATTACAGAGGCCGGTTGTCAGCGGGTGTCAAGAGACCCACCGGTTGAGCGGATGAGCATGTTAGAGCTGGTGCTTTTCTGCCTTGCGTTTAGGATCCACCAGATCTGAGCGACAGGTAGAAAAGGGTAGTTGGAAGATGTCGGGAGGTTTGCGAGGGGGTACAGTATGATGGCCCAAGCAGGGTATGGATATACACAGAAAATCACATATATATATATATATATATACAATATATTTATTGTTGTATATAGTGCACATGTAATGGTCTATTTATTGTGTGGGTATCCTGTTAGGGGTTATTAATTTGTGTTGTGCAGCGTTACGAGATGCATTGTATGTCATACTTTATGCACTTTATGCATGTTGAAACCAGCTGACACCCGAAGCCTACATTGCCTACATGTTGTACTCTTTATTTAAGGCTTATGAGAGTTGATCAGTGTGTGGCACGTTCTGAGGTATGGAGGAAGTTTATGGTACACCGATGATTCAAGGTCAAGCCGTTCCTGCTGGAGAGCAAGTGAACATCATGAGCATCGCTCCGATGTTGCCTGGCCGAGTCAATAACCTCAAGGCTCATCATCTCATGTTCTCTGCACAGACTGACACCTTCCTGGAGCTTCCAGCTCTACGATTCGACGTGGCCACATATTATACGGACGATCCAGAGGGCGACCCGAATGCAAGCTCGAAAGCCTACACCAAGCATGCGGGAGTGTTTCCGGATGACGAGATTTTGGGCTTTGATGCTCGCTTCTTTGGCATTCCGGAGAAACAGGCGCATTTGTGGCCACCCTGCTTACGCTTGTGCCTTGAAAAGTGCTACGAAGCTGCGCAACTGCAAGGATATTCCAGAGAGACCTTGCAAGGCCAAAACATGGCTTTGTACAATGCTGACATTGGAAACGAGTTCGATCCATTTATGGGCATCGAAACGGATCCCGACAACTGGGCTCAGGGCAGGTTACTGTCACTGCCGTCCTCAGGGATTCTGTCCTATCATTTGGGATTGAAAGGTCCAAGCTTGTCGATCGACACGGCTTCTCGTCCGACAGACTAGATGCTGCCTGAACCGAACCTGACACATGGACGAAATACCAGATTTTATATTATAGTAATGCAGCTTACAGTTGTATTAGAATTGGTCAGAGACCAGCAAATGATTGGATAGGCTAGACCTAGACCTTAGCTTTGAAGGGCGATGAACAGAGTGTGTGAATCGATGTCAACCTTCCAAGTTGTCCTTGCAACATGAGGCTTGCTCATCCTCTTTAGTCGCGAGCAATCTCCTTTACAACTACCTGCGCAAACGGCCAGATCCGACATTAAAAGAGGCCATTTGTTCTGGTATGCTCAATTGCCTGTCCGCAGGGTCATTTGTAACTTTTGCCTTGCACAGGACGTTTTGGTTTCGTCAAGGCAGTTTCTTTGGTGTGCACTATTTCTTTAATTTTGTGCATGCTGCATCAGCTGAAATATCCACATCATGAAGACATGAAATGTCTCGGGGCCCATGGTTTCGTGGAACTATTGACAATTCACACCGATTATATACTGCAACGACCCATCAACGACCCCCAAAAAACCATAAAAAACCTTCAGAACCCAAGAAAGCCTAATTATATCTACCGCAAAACGGTCGAAACCCTTGGGGTTTTACTGCCTGAGGTGGGTCTCTCTCAAGCCGGCATGTTGGGCCGCACCGGGCGCTGCAAGTCCTTCGACAACTCGGCCAACGGCTACGCCCGAGGGGAGGCGGTGATTGGAAGCGTTTGGAAGGTCGGAGAGGACCGGAGCGCGGTCGGGAAGCCACGCGGGCGGATTGGCCGGGGACAGGGGGGCAATGCATTTAGGAGCCATGCCTTGGGGCTGACTGGGATTGGATTCGCATAGGGATGGAACGGCTAAATTCAATGGGAGATCCTGATGAGTAATTAGACCTTGGATATCCTTGGATAGTCTGAGGTTATTGTGGTTGCGGGCGTGTTCTTTCTTGGGGAATGTAAGGCTTGAAGCTATCCTGATTTGGGGACCGCACGTCGTGAGTCTCAGCTGGAGGAGGCTCAAGATGTGGAAAATCGGCAGGCCAACTTCGTTTCGGGCTTTGTCAACCAGGACAGAGTTCCAATCGGTTCCGTGCTGTGATGAACCTCGCGGGAAAAAGCAACTGCACACTGCAGGGCCATCGCATCATCGCACCGCCCACAGGGGGGAAGTGACGGAACGGACCCAGTTCGGAGTTTTGTGGAAGGGAGGTGGCTCGGAGGTGACAACGGCGCAGACAGCAGAGCCCTTCGGTTTGGCTGATCCCCTGCGAGCGCCCAGCGAAGCTACGAAAACAACCAACGCATACCAACGCAACATACAGTTTATGTCTTGCACCTTGCTTTTACCGACTTTTACCTTTGGCTTTATATATTACCTTGAACTCATGGCCTGAACTACCTGTCTTTGCCAACCGCTTCGACCAGGATGGCCGCAGTGCCTCGTTGACCGCGCCCAATGGACCCTCCCAGCAGTTGTGCATCCGAACCTCCCACCGCCTAGCACAGAGCCTCGGGAACTGAGCGCGTGGGTGCCGTCAGAGGAAGAAGAATCATAATTAATGATCATGGAGTTTCGTTGGTGATCTCTGAAGATTTAGGATGCTAACCGTTGAATTGTAATGTTGAAGAATTATGCCAAACCAGAGTCCTTCCACCCCAAAGTTGGATAGAGATGCTTCATGCTTCGATGAGAGGCAGTGAGTCTGTCCAGGATTCTCCCAGCCGAGATTTGGACCACCGAGAACCACGGCACGGGCACCGCTCTGGGAGATCCCATTGAAGTGGGATCAGTGCGTGCATGTGCCATGCTCGGAGTTCAGACGCGGGATGAGTGGTTCGTAATTAGTGTAATAAGATGTAATTAGTATAAATTACTATATAATATATATAATATATTAATATCATTATATATCATTATAATGGTTTCTCTCATTTCTCAATACTTGTTACAATGAAATGCCCCTAAAGCCAGCATGTTTGGCGTATATAGGTCTTTTCGGAGGTAGACTGCTCAAGCCTCAAAGGCGGTGCGAATTCCCACCTGGTCTTTATAGAGGGAAAAGGACCGTCAAGCGTATGTTTAATACAGGATCTAGTCTGATGCAAATTGTCGTAGAGTCCTAAGCGACTTTGGTTTTGAAGTCCCTGTGCCCTGGGTGGTTCCGATCTTCGCGGGTCCCCCTATTTGGGAGTCACCCTATACTTAACACAAAATCAAAATAAATCATTGCTTGTTCCTCACCTGCCTTGTCAGAGCTGTCCTTTCTCCTCCTCTCCCCGCCTCCTCCTCCATAAGTACTAGATGGCAGTGGGGGATCATGGACCTCAACCACGAGCGCCAGATCGCAGTGGGCACCAGCCAGATGGAAAGAATGCCAGAAGAAAGAATGCCTGCAACTATGCCAGCCAAAAATAGAATGCCAGAATATACACCAGATTGAATGCCAGAATATAGCCAGATATATAGAATGTCAGTACGCCAGATAGAATGACAGTATGTACGCCAGCGAGAATACCAGATAGAATGCAAACATACCTGCCAAATAGTGTATACCAGAATAACCGCCAGATAGAATGCCGCAATATGTGCACCACATAGAATGGCATAGTACATGCCAGTATACTCTATACTTGCAAGAGAGACACTTTCGGTGATGCTGTTGCAATTTAACCGTCGGTTATCAGCAGGGGGGTCACTCGAAGTGAAGTGTTTCCTTCTTGTCTTCTTGTTGGGGGGGTGGACGTGCTGTTGAACAGGTAGAAGGGATCATGAATTAGCAAGTTAACATGCAAATCCAAACCCAGCCGAACCCACTTCGATTGGAGAAACTACCGCAAGCCCGGCTCAACTTCCATCTTCTCATCTTCGCACATTTTCCCATCTCACTGCCTGATTGAGGCTTCTCACGCGGCAGGGAGGTACCACTGGTGGTGACCACTGGGAAGAGCCACCAGGGACACTCAGAAGCTACAGCAGGGCTCAGTGGCATTACCAAGGTCGTGAACACCCTCAGGCCGCGCGACTTCTTGCACCCGTGGGCCTGCGCGGGGGCTTTTGTCTTGGAAGTGTGTGTGTGTGTGTGTGTGTGCGTGTGCAGGTGGTGGGTGGTCAGTGGGATGAACTTCAGGTGAGTTGGGAGTTTCACAGGTGTTTTGCGTATGCCGTTTGAGTTTATATGTGGGTGGGCCCATATCTGCCGTGCAACTGGGTTGGGCGTCATGCAATTCTGAATCGCTTTCACACTGCCTGGAGCTGTTTGATGTACTGTATACAATTTTTTAGTGAAACACATTGATTTCCGTGAGCCCTATGGCCCAGCTGTGCAGCAACAGCCAGTACAGCCCCAGAAATGTCAGCCAATGCCCACCCTCAGGGCCTCCGTCGCACCGTCGCAGAACCATTTGATGCTCGGTGGGAAAATGTTCGATGCCCAAGCAAAGGTGTAGAGTTGCATGGCCATGCTGGAAGGTGCAATTACTGTACGAATTGATTCTCAGAGGCTGCCAGCTGCCAACTCATGGGCAGCACTGCAGCACCATCATGTTCATCACTTTGTGTTGATGGTGCTGTGCTGGCTGGGCGGGCTGCAATTTGTTACAGACCCGGAATCGCTTCGCAAGCACCTCAAGCACAGCCACCTCATAGCAGAGAGTTCCTCATGTGAAAAGGCATGTTGGAGGCCTTTCCAGGATTCCATGTGGAATGCCTTGTTGGATTTCCTGGAGCTTAGGGGTGTCACCCCAGTTTAGAGCGTCTCCGGCAACAAACCATAGTCTCGCATATTCTCCTGCAACCTGTTTCTATGACTTCAGGAAATTCTTGAACGCCCACATCGACGATGCTGGTTTCGTGGCTCATTTTCCAATTGAGTGCTGCGAGCTGTATGTGGGAGAGAAAGGAGCTCTTGGTGGTTTGAATTCCTTTGGCAACTCGGCCAGAGAATTCAGCTGTGCTGTCTTGGAACACATTAAAATGCTTGTTTTTTGAGGCATGCTCACAAGGTCTCACAAGGGGTGCTCAAATTCATTCGTTGCCAAGATGACAAATCCCCGCAAAGTCCTTCGATCCCCACGCACCTGGCCCCACAAACCTCCAGAAACTCTAAAAGCCTCGATGCAGCCCTAAGGCTTTGGTGGCACCAACTCCCGTGGCGAAATTTGGGCCATGAGCCGCGATGTGCAGCGCCGTCGTGCACAGCAGGCCCTAGGGCGCCAGCGCCAGGCCGAGGCCCAGGGAGCCAAGGCCATCGCAGCAGTGACGGTGCCCTGCGCCAGCTGTGGCGAGCCCATGTGCTTCCGTTGTGGAATGGCCATGTCAGAACAGGTGAAGAACCATCGGTGTGGAGATATTCGGGAAGCTTCGGTTTTAGCCAGAGCCGTTTGGGTCACTTTGAGTCTTGCGAGGGTGAGTTTTGAAGCTCTCAACCAGAGCACAATGCCTTTGTTTCGTTTCTTTTTTTCTGGCACATCTCAGGAAGAGGTGGGATCCTATGACGTATGCAGCAACTGCTACCAAGGCAGCTTTCATTATCAAAGCCTGGTGGACTCCTGAAGGATCCGATTCGGCTCGGCATCCCACGCAGCGCCCGGCTTTTCTGCTGCGGCTTTTTAGG
This sequence comes from Durusdinium trenchii, assembly GCA_963970005.1. NCBI lineage: Eukaryota > Dinophyceae > Suessiales > Symbiodiniaceae > Durusdinium > Durusdinium trenchii. The sequence goes on from CAXAMN010024995.1 coordinate 591,908, forward strand.
CCGATCGTGGTTTTCTGGGCGGTTTTAGACCGAAGCATCTCGCGCGCCACTGCTTCCAACAAAAGAGACGCTTCCAGTTTTGGATCTCATTGATGATCTTTGGATGGATTGGATGCTGCATGGAACAATTATTATTGGTTTTGATGATCTCACGATCTTGTTACAAAAAGCGCACAGATTGGCTTGATTGCACTCTGCCAGTCTTTCTAGGCATTTCGTTCGCCAATCGAGCATCGACGTCCCATGCCAACATGAGGATTATCAGTAAATAAACTGGGCGAAGTCACGTGGACTCTTGAGACACGAGTCGTGGAAGGCTGGGTGGCGAGAGAGCGACTCGCCATGTGAACGAGAGGAATGTCAGCAATCACCCTTTCTGAGAAGTGGAGATTGGTCGAAACAGAAGCCCCACAAAGGGCCTGGTGAAACCAAGTTGCAGTACTTACATGTAATGTTCATTGCAGCACAAACCCCGAAAGATGTGTTGATACATATTTAGATGACACAAATACACAAATATATATATATATATACATACATCTATATAGGGTGTAGTAGAGCACTTCTTTAGCAACTCAAGTATCTTGAGTACTTGAAATCACTCGAGTACTCAGCCGGCTAAAATGGACGCCATTGCCTCGGACGCCAATACCTCGCCATTCGTTCTCTAAGGAAACCTTGGCGTTGGCCTTTGATGGTGTTCGCAGGGTGGGGCCCCCCAACCGCTGTGTGGCTCTGTGGCTCGTGGCGCGGTGGGGTGAAGGGCAGGGCCTGGAGCAGTGGAAAAAAGGGAAGAGTTGAGGGCCTCATGGCTTCGACAAGTGGAAACATGCTTCCAGGACAACATGCCAAATGTATCAAAATGTATGCTTTCGGCCTTTCAGAAACTCATGGTGCTCAAATGCTTTTGATGATTTTGCTGGCTGGAAATCCGCCCTTGCCAAAACACACAGAGGTAGAAAGAGGACTTGAGATAAGTGCTTGAAAGGCCCTTGCAAGAGTGGCATGCCACCATCACCATTCGCACACGGAAGGTTTTGACTTTACGATCTTGAGTTTGGAGCCTGCATCAATTTGAGGTACTGAGCCACTTCTCAGAGCAAGCTGGAGCAGAGGCTTTTGCGCAGGGATTCCCAAATGCTGGGCCTACCCCGGGTTGGTGGACAAATCCTTTCCCAAGCAACAACACTGGGAGTATTTCGATGCAGTGAGCTTTCAAATGCTTTCGGTGGGGCCTAGGCGGCCTAGCTTCCCTTTTATACAAGGACACTGGGGCCCTGCTGGGCTGGGCCATGACGTGCCAAACATCCGAATCTCAAATGCCTATTGATGCCTATTGTCACCAACGGCTGCAAAGGTTGTGGAATATTGACCTGCATGCATTATGGAGCCTCGTCATAGCATGATAGTAGTGGAGGGTTGAGCGTTTCAAGCGAAACTGACTGATTCAACATGCCCAAGAGCTCTCTGGTGCCACCAGATCCCGCTTGCTTTCCATGAGCGAAGCTTCAAGGCCCCTGGCCTATGCCATGCTACTGCAGGTTCAGGAGGGATTAGGGTCTGCCACAGGTGTCCCAATGGTGGGCTCGTGCATGGCTTTTCTCTTGGGCTTTGGACATAAGACCGGCGGTCTTTAGTAAGTACAAATGCAAGGCCCAAGGCATACCCAACCAAAAATGTGGGCCCCTACTTTTCAGGTTGATCATGTGCCCATGTGCCTTCTTTCCTTCTTTGATGCAGTCGTTTGCGGTTTCCTTTTGTTGGCTTCTGTCTTGAACCACCAGGTCGAATTACCAAGCCATGCCATTGTTGTCCATTTTTTGATACATTACGGCATCTTCAGATCCCAAGCTCGTCGTCTCCGGACGCGTCAGGAGACTCTCAGGACCTTGGGCTCTGAGATTAGTACATCGGCCCGGGGCGCTTGGAACGGGTTTTGAGACTCGGATCTCCATGGGATTCGCACCTTCAAATCAGTCATGGATAACCATGACCAGGGTGAAAAGGGGTGACAAAATGAAGGGACTTGAATCAACTTGAAAGGAATCGAACCTTTGTCAGATTATGACGGACTTGGAATACTCCTTTCGCTTTGGGAAGCTTGTGGCCACAGAATGCGTGTGTGTGAGTGTGTGTGGTTATATAATCTTTCATACGACCAGGTCATTGGATGTATGTTTCTGTTTGTTTGTTTGTTTGTTTGTATTGTATGATGCGTTTGATCAGAATTTGGATGGAACATCCTGGGTCATGAGAGACGCACCACCCTGCCGCCCCGCACGTCGCTTCGCTGGAAGACCCAGAGCTCGTTGAGGCCATCCGAGCCCTCACAGACTTGATGAGGTGCGTGCACCCGGTGTGATGCTGTGGTTCTCGAATGAATGTCCATGAGAATGGGGGAGAGAACAACAGCCTTCGATCCGCATCCTCATTCAACTTATTAGTATAGAGTTGGTATAAAGATCGATTAGCAACAAGTTCATCAGGCCCAACCACCAGCCACAAAGATTCTTACAAACCTAGCTGTTCCTGTACAGTATATTTCCCCAATCTCCTGTAGATAAGTGCACAATGGACAATGGTGCTCATGATTCCCCATCCTTATTAGATCTTATTAGCTTCTCGGTCCGCCACTCTCTCCAAAAGATCCCCAACATGATCGTCGAGCGCGTGGAATCATGTGACTCCAAGGGGAAACACGTTGGATCCAAGACAGTGTGGTTTCCTTCTCCGGTTAGGATCCCTTCGGCCTTGCAGATGTTTGAGGCGCAGTCTTTTTCGGGCGTTTGTTGTGTGTTGTCGGGCGGAAGACACCGAAGGAGTTGGGTCGAATTGGAGGAAGTGTTCTACTTGGCCTGTCGTGGCCTGGTCAAGTTTTCAAGATGTTTCAAGTCAGGAGGAGCCTGACCTTTCTGTTTGCATCTATGGTTTCCACCCCACCCGGGATCCATCCCAGTTCACCATCCCATGAGTTCGAATGGTGCCTTGGTCCGGATCCTTGTACTCAGTACTGTCCATCCCAGCCCTTTGCCTCGGTCGCAGGTGGATCTCTTGACCCTTGATGAACGCTTGCCATTGCCAGGCTCGGTGACGAATGACAGGTCGGCTCGGTCGTTCAGCGGTAGCCGAGAGAGCGCTGAAGCGAAAACCCAGATGGAAGACGAGTAACGCTGAAGCCACCTCCGACGTAACATCGAGTTCGGAGAAGATGGGGCGAGACGAGCGATGGGGAACCGCTGAACCAAACGATGGTACAACCATGTCTTGACGGCTTTGTACAGTAGGAAAGGCACGATTTCGACATGTGGCTCAGACAGGTCGCGGAGGGCGGCGTCCCTTTTTAAAGGGTGGACGCCGTCCGTCCTCTTTGCAGCTTCATATTGACTTCAAATCTTTTGCAGTTAGAAGCATGAGCAATCCATGGCAGTTGAAGCCGATGTGACTTTAATGCACAATGTGCTTTTTGTATGGCTCACGCGGGGGGTGCCTTCAAACTTGGTTGGAGTGCGAGCAGGGTAGCCGCTAGTAGCCTGTTCAAAGGAGGCACAAGCAGCATTCAAGGAAACAAAGTTCTTTCATAGGTGTGCTTCATCATGCTTCATCCATATTTTGCAGCTACTGTGCCAATTGCCAACCTACAGTGGAGAACAAGACTGAACTCCCGTATCACTGTATCGTTCTCATTGCGTTTCGTGGTGCGTGGAGGAACATGCCTTTTGCGAACCCAGTCTGACAAGATGCACCATTTTTGACTACAACCTAGAAGTGGAAGGTGATAGTTTCACTAGAAAACAGAAAAGGACATGTGTCGGGGGGGGTTGCCAGTTCAGTGAGTTGAAGTGCAATGCGGCAATGCTGGTTGTGGTTTTCCAGGCGGAGTTCAACAAACATCTGTGTGGCTTCTCAGCTGGCGGGTGCTGCAGGGGGCCTCAGTCTGTCAGGGGTGGGGTGCAGTGAAGTATTGAGCAGACCCGTCATGCTTGGGATTGGAATCTTCAAGCACGTTCAAACACCAGCTCAATTTGATATGATTGGAGTGACAAAGACAACAAATGATCGGTCGCCTGGAGACTCGGATCGAACTCTTCCAAAGGGTTTTTGCACGGACCTGGTTCTTCTTGTTCAGTTCGTGGATGATTGATCAACCAATGGTGATTATACAATAGGTGTTTGAGTCAAGACTGGTGCGGAAGCTGAGGGAAGATGTCATTGAAAGTGAAGGGGGTTGGAGGGCTGATAGGACATGGGAGGTCTTCATATAGCAGTGTTGGGCAGGGCCCAGGCTTTTGTGACAGAAGAACGGGTATGTCAGACATAATGGCCCAGAGATGAAGGCAGGACAGCGCAGGCTGTACTAGGGCAAGACGTGTGCAACTTGCAGCTAGATCCAACCACAACGTGCCTCGAGTGCTTCGACACAGGTGGCGGCTAGTGAACCACTGCCTGTCACGAGAACTTCCAGACAATCCAGCATGTTGTCTGAACGAGTTGCTGCTCATCATCGGTGTGTTTTGCCAACATGTTTTGTCAAAGTAGCGTGTACACCACTGATTACACATGGCATTTGCAGCGCCATAGGTCATGTAAGGTCAAACAGCCTTCAGCCATTGCATGCCCATACATGCCAAAAGTGGCATGCCTTCAACATCCGGATGTCAATGTTCTTCGGTGGTTGAACCATGTTGAACCCACCTGCTGAACAAAGGGATGCTGGTTTCAACCTGTTTTTTCGTGCCAGGAGAATTTGCTGGAGTCGTCCGTGCCTGAGATGATGGTATGGTATGGTTGAGCTTGCATTCCAATCTTGTCATAGTGCAGTTGCTGTCGGTTGAACATGTTGCTCTGGTGTATATTTGTGCACCTTGCAGCAGGAGAGGTCAAGACATGTTGCTCAAAGCAAGCTACCCCTGTAACACTCCGGTCGCTTATTGTATAGATTGTCCTCAAATTGTCCTCCCAATGGTATGAAATCCAGCAACTCGTTGATGCTTAGTATTAGGTGTTGTACCATCATAGACACCATGAGCTGTGTTTATCATGTGCACGTGTTTAGTTTATTGACACACATATATATATATACATATTCATATACATATGTTTTTGTTTTTGTTTAACTAACATTCGACCAACGAGCCCACAGAACACAAGGCAAGGGGCAACTCCTGGCCGCCCGATGTGAGGTTCACTTCCTCCTTGTCAGCCTTGCGGCCTCCAGCTCAGGAACGTCAGACCCTGGAGGACTGCAGTGAAGTGTAGAGGTTGCGTGCTGTCTAACGAACATGATGGAGTGAGGATACAGGAAAGTAGTCACATTCTGAGTGTCATGTTCCACTTCTGTTGGTTGGGCTGGGGGAGGTTTGCATGTCCTTCAATTCTTGATTTGTTCCACACATGCTGACACATGCGGAAAACGTTCCATTAAACCTTGGGACGCTTTCAGTGGGGCCCTGTAGCCCGACACCGAGGTCCTCGCATTCTCAGAGTTTCTCGGCGGCCGGGATGCCCAGAGGTTGCGTCCAACGCCCTTCGGGCGTGGCCGGCGTCGGCTCCTTTGTTTTGAGACCTTGAAATGGAGAACACAACCTTTCAGGAATGGAAAGTTCCCGTAGAACGGAATACAAGAAGTCTCAGGTTTAGTGTAGGGGTTCAACCCATGGCAGGCGACGTATGAACATCTCGCGCCCCAAGCCTGCTTTTCACGTTAGACCCAACAGTTTCAGAGGTCAAGCCAGCAAACAGGGCTCCAGTTTGTTCGTTTAATTAATCCTAAGGTTGGAGCGACTGCAACAATTGCCGAATCAAAGGAGTGGCTCAGTGACGAAGAGCACAGTGACGTAATGGCGCTGAGATGGCGAGCAAAGACGACCCCATAGTGTCCTTGCTCCTAGTAGCGATGCCCGTTGCTCCTAGTAGCGTCCGTGCTCCTAGAATGGCAAACTGTCACTTTTGAGTACACCCTATGAGCTGTGTTCAGAGTGTGCCTGCAGTAGATGAGGTGCAGCATTTGATCCTCGTGCAGTTCTCCCTCGTCATGGCCACCACACCGCGCCTGTGGTTATTTTCAGACTGGTGTTGGGTATTGCGGGGGGTGCGGGTTTTGGGTGTGCATGCACATGTTCCTTCGATCCGGCACAAGCTCATGCAAACTGTTTGTTCATGTTTGTTCAATTGTTTAAGAGAGACATGAAGATAATGAAGCATGGAGTCGAGATGGAGGAGAATTTGAGTGATTTGAGATGGAGAAGGTGATGCAAGTGGACAAGGATGGAGAAATGTGAGCCACACTCATTTGGTGACTTGATGATTTTGGATTCGGGTCTCGAAAGTGAAATTCTCCAAAATTGAGGTCTTGAAAGTGATGGCTCGGCCCCTATGGAAAGTTTATCCCGTTCGTTCGACTGTTGATGGTTCTCATGGAAGACCTAAGTCATCCAGCTGTGAAGGCCCTGTTTGGGCGCTCAGGTCATTCTACTTGCCCACAAGCACTCCTTTCTTGGAGGTGGGCAGATGGGAGTGGAGAGGGCACCAGTTGATTTGAGACAAGCTGAGGAGCATGAGTTTTGTGATATGTTGCGACATTTGTTTGCAAAACAGCCAGATGTGGTGGCTATGAATTAGCCTGTGGACATCCAATGTCGGCGCTATGGTCGCTTAAAACGGTTTGGACGACGATTTCGTGTCCCGTTTCGCCAGGAAGATCGTCCTGAGGACGGCCGTGCGTCGGCTCAGTGTGTCAGTGTGGGGTTGAAATACGGGCCGGATGTCGATGGGAACGATGGAACGCACGGCTGGGCTGGGAGCGTTTCTGAAGGTGGAAAAGTGCTGGAGGGTGCAGCTACTCATCCGAAACTGCACTGGCTTGGGGGCGTAAAATGATGTCAGAGGACTTGTGCTAGGGGTAGTTTGGTTGTAAGTGGGTCACCAGCGAGTTGCTCAGGCCGGCATGCGAGTGTTTGTTTCAAAAGCCTCCACGCAGCCAATTGATTACCGGAGTGTGGCAGCTTGGCAACCCTGATTGGCGTCGGGCATTCCACACTGAAGCCATATTTGAAAAAAAAAATAAACCTTCTTGGCGGGATCCAAGAGCGACATCGTTGTCCACAAACTCAGCATTGCCCCAAGTGGTCTAAAGAACCTATCAAGCTGGACCCAGCGTTTGCCTTCCCTAAATTTCAGCCTCTATAACAAAGATTCACAATAAAAGAAACCGAGGCCAAGCAAGCACTCGAGTCTCCAAGCTTGCTGTTCTTGGAGTCTCTCAGCTCCGCCGAGGTGGCGAAGCCATACTGCCCCAAGTCCTACCAAAGGTGGGCGCCTTGCTTTTCACCAGCGGCCGGCGTGTCCAAGTGTCGAACGGTGCACGCGGAGCGCGCTCTTCGGGGGGTGCTCACCGCACAGCACAGGCCTTTGTTCTCGAAGAGAAGGAGGTCATGGATTTTATCGAGGCCTGCAGTCAAAGCGTCCCTTGATACCCGGTATGTCGGGGGGAGCCGAAAGAGTGGTGGGTAGCACGTTTCCTAACTCAGCGTTACCTCCAAAGGCAGACATATAAGATCTTGCCACCAGCCATTTTTAGTATGTCCATGTATGTCTGAGAGGCAACAGGATTGAACCGGGGTGTGTGTTGGCTAAGCACAAGCCTCGAGCTTCGAGTATGAGTCGTGAGCGTTCCACTAATCCTGTAGCAGCTGTGCAGTAGAGCTATGTTTCTCAGTGTTCTCAGTGTTTTAAGCTAGTGAAGCTCGTGGAAATTGTCAGGAACCTTGCGACCCCAAGACCAGCTTGTCAGCTGACCTTGTTTCGATTTCGGACCTCTAGGCAAGCCCTGACGTTCTTTGGGACCGACAACTCCGCACCCAAGATCAACCAGGCCGGCAATAACACAGAAATACATATGTCAATCGTGCGGTGCTGGTTTGGGACTTGCGTGACGCCCAGTTTCGTCGGAGGAACTGAATCATAAGGCTAACTCGATCCATCGCAAGAGATGCTATGAGGCCTTTTAAGACTCATAAGATCGAATAATGCTGGTTTTGGTGCTCAGAATCAACTATGAAGCTTTTCTTTGCCTGGAATTGTCCTACACACCCAACCTGGGCTTGTCATCTAAGTATATGTTTGGACATTGGATCCTCAAACCCTCGAATCTCTGCCAAGATCCTCCCCTTTCAATTCCTGCCCGTCAGGGGCCCGAGCTACGTATACCAAGGCGCCGGCGAGACCAGCAGAAAGAGAGAGAGAGAGAGAGAGATGAAGGAAGGAAAGGAAAGAAAAGAAACTAAACGAAAAGAAAAGAAAAGACACGAAAAAAAGAAGAAAGACAGCAAGAAGGCAAGCAGGCAAGCAGGCAGGCAAGCAAGCAAGCAAGCAAGGAAGAAAGAAAGAAAGGAGAGAGAGAGAGAGACAGAGATATACACATTTAGAGAGAGAGAGTGAGAGATAGATCAAGCACTTGGATTGTCTCAGTGAAGGTGCCTACGTGCTACCAGAGTAATACCAGAGAAATGCCCGGGATTCTAAATCTTCCATTCCCGACACTCACTTGGTCTACAAAGTTGGAGGCCAGAGATTGCCGTACCCATGTGTCCGCTGTGCTGAGTGCACAGAAATGCTACTTTAAAACATCCGAGTGGTGAGATGACATCATTACAGCGACAACAAAGCAACTTAAGGAAACACCACAAGAAATGGAAACAACTCAGAAACATATTCTTTGAAAGGAAGCAGCTTGTCCAGCCGGACGAGTCCGGATGTTCATCCAGTGACTTCGTCCAAGTTGGCAGAGTCCACCCTGCCATCTAGGCTGCTGTGGCCAGCAGTGTGCTGGTGGCGCCGAACAGCAGCCGAAGCTGTGAAATTTGGAGCTGCGAGCAGGGGCACTTGGAGTGAATGTCGAAACCCTGCTGTTGTCATAGAACAACTTGATGCAACTTTGAGAGTCCATGAGTTACGGAGTTGCTAGATTTGAGTGTAGATCAATTGTATATGAAGCGCCTTCAAATTTTGAGATGAGTACAGTTGCACAATAGGAGCGTTACACTTATCTTATGCGTGCATGCTCCAAACCCTGGTGAACGATAGGGGACTCGCGGAGAAAAACACAATTAATTGCCTTTAACATGGTTTGGACCACAAATCTGATGATGCAACTGCCGCACAAAAATTGACAGTATTGATAGTTGATAGTCAATGTTGACGGTACCTCATATGCTATGTGGGATTTTTTGTTTGGGGGGGGGTGAGTCCATTGAGTCCATTGACGTTGACAACCGAAGGCATCAAAGGACCGGGGCGGAAAGGGCGCTCGGCCGATCCTCAGGGCGACCTGGCAGATGGTCGCAGACACTCCCGAGGACACTTTCGCTTCACCAAAAAGCATTCGGTTTGAGAGACTTTTCTGTGACTGATGGGTCCACGCCAAAAAGGACTGGCGATGTTTGCGGGGACACCGGAACGATCGGACGCTACGAACGGAGCCAAGGGCATCGCTACTAGGAACGATCGGACGCTACGAACGGGGCTCCTGGCATCGCTACGAACGGAGCATTCAGGGACACATGCATAAGACCAGGACTGACAGGCACAGCAACATTCGAGTCTTCGAGCCGAGACCATGTCGACCTCACACGGCCGAGACCTGGACGCCACCGTTTCACGACGGGCGCGCAGCATGTGACACAGACTGAGTCAGAGCTTGTTCCATATGTTCCACCAGTTCTGAGAGACCGATGAGACAGTAGCAAGGGCTGAGTCTCAAAGTCCCAGTAACTTGAACCAGCATGACAACACGGAGACCTATGAACACACAGGCACCAAATCCTCGCGTATGAAGTGCTTCTGGGCTTTAGAGCAGCCGACATCAAGAGCAACCTGCCTTGGGGCTCATGGGTGCGCCTAAGTCCTCCAAGTATCCTTTGACCGATGCGGTCAGGGGTATCGTCTATGAAGGCTGCGCTGTCACATGGGCAACGGGTGACCGCATCCAAGAGGGGATGCTTTCCAGGACGTGGTTTGCAGTTCGATGGTTTATGAGTCGTGTTACATTTGGACCGCACTTGCTCGGACACTGGACTCCCCACCCCAATGATATACTCGTATGTTCGTCTTCATCTCCACCGTTGCCCACACGAAGTCGAACTTGAGATGTTCGCCCACTCACCCGGGTGAAGGAACAGACGGGTCGGACTGCACATGGCAGGCCTCAGCCTGGAAGAGACCTTCACACAAATCTATGCCACAGAGGCCTGGGGCAGAGGCAGTGGTGCAGGCAGCGTGCCAGTGCACTGCTTGAAGTGGTGACTCGGGTGAAGATGGGGTGGACTCGGGTGAGAGGCAGAAGTGCTTCATAGAAGTTCTTGAGTTGTGAAGCTGCTAGTGCAGTATCTTGCAAATGGTCATTAAACATCAAGAGCTGGGCATCGATCCGATGTTAGCTGATGGATGAAGGGAAATGAGGTGTAAGCTCAGTGACCCGAGGATTGAATTTGTGCGAACATTCATCAAGGAGAACTCTATTCAATCCGTGGTGGACCTCGGATGTGGAGATTGGCAATTCAGCCCCTATATCTACCATGACCTGGGTGTGGACTATGTTGGCTATGATGTGGTTTTGCCAGTGATCCAGGAGAGTCTTGACCATCATTTATCGAGCATGATTGCGCAATTGCGCATCATGATTCTCCTGACGATTGGCGCAGCGATTCAAAGTCGGCCATGCAAACACCGTTTCAGTATACGTAGATGTTGTTGCTTCATGTTATTTCCTGAAGTCAGATTGCTCCTAGTAGCGTTCTTGCTCCTAGTGATGCCCTTTGCTCCTAGTAGCGTCCTTGTTCCTCGTAGTAAGGCCAGGAGCCCTAGTAGCGTCCTTACTCCTAGTAGCGATGCCCTTTGCTCCTAGTAGCGTCCTTGTTCCTAGTAGTAAGGCCAGCAGCCCCTAGTAGCGTCCTTGCTCCTAGTAACGAATCCCTTCGCTCCTAGTAGCGTCTTTGTTCCTAGGTATAGATGTCGTTGCTTCATGTTATTTCCTGAGGTCAGATTGCCCCTTCTCTCCCCAGCCACCCATAAGGAACCGCGCACGCTGGGCAGAAACGGCCTTTGCGCGGTCGACTGTGCGCTTTGAACACTTGGATTTCTCGCAGCGGGTCTCAGATGTGGACGACGCCGAGCTCTACATCTTGAAGGCGCGTGGGTCGCACAGGGCTCCAGATCTCTAGGCGGTTTGGAGCTGCTCATGTTGAGGGAGATGCTCTTTGTGTCAAAGCAACTGTAACTGAAATGGGGAGGTGTGGGTATCCAAGTGCTGGGTGTGGGTGTGTGCTACCAGGTGGGCTCATGAGGGATCAGGCGTGATGCTAGGGTGAGATGTGGGGCTTGTGTGGGTGTTGTGTGGGTGTGTGCGTGTGTGGGTTGTCATTGGTTGGTGCGGTTGCGGGACGGGATGGAACGACTTGAAACTTGACCAGAGTTGTGTTCGGTGCTGAGTTGATTGAGGATGGTTGCGATTTGTTGGCCCAGAGAGGGAGAGTGGGGCTTCAACGGATGCACTATGGTGGCACCATTGCAGTCTTGAAGATTTGACATCGGTGTGAAGCAGGTGGCCAACAAACTACTGTATGACTTTCTGGATGCAGGGGCCTAACATGGGCCTGACCTAGCCCCATTGGGTACTGCACTAGTGGATTGCTTTGGTTATTGGCAAGGCAGGCAACTAGAGCATTGGTCGGTGGTCAAGTATGGTAGGCATGTTTGCACTATATACATCTCACTGCTTGGGCATGGCAACATGACATAAGATCAATTGTTTTGTATTTCATACCATGCAATGAGTATCAAATGCTTCTCCAGGTGTGAATCTCAAGAAGAGCCTGGCTCAGGAGAACCACACTCAAGGTCATATTGTTCCCACTTGCTTGCCTGGTCAGACCACCGCGTCCGCGCCTTGACCAACCCCTTTTGCCTCCTGCGGTTGAGGATGTTTTGCAGCATTGGTCCTCCATGCGCATCCAGCTGTTCTTACAGGAGCTGCGGAGCAGCAAGCCTGCCATGAGGCCGGAGATTCTGCTTTTGGGTGCCAGACTTCAATTTGGGCCAATTGATCCTCTTTGGCGTGTGAGTACAGACAATTCCGTCACACACTTTCGCTTCAGATGGCTAATCCGGGCTGAATTCCTGGAGCTGAGAATGCTCTTTTAGCAGAAAAAGCAAACCTTTGAGCACTTAGGCTTCCCAGCAACCTGGCAGGTTCATTTTGCTTTGCAACTGCGCAGCACCAGAGGACTGGCCCGAGGAGCCCCGGTCAGCGGCGGGGATCAAGTTTGGAGGCATCGGCGTCGAGGTTTTGGGCTTGAACTGCGCACCGCACGCCTTTTTGTTTGCAACTGTTACTTTTGCTCCCCTATAGTTGGCCATATATATTGGTCTGTGTATTTACACTGCACATACATACATACATATATATATATATAAGATTATATAATAAGTATATATACATCTCTATATATGTAGAATGTTGGGCACTGCCAGGATAGCCGAAGTGACTCCTGACCATGTTTTTGGCACCATGACCGCGCCTTGTGATCTTCTTGGGGGATGAAGAGCACTGTGCTTCTTACTATAGTGCCTTTGCTCCTTACATGAAGCCACCCGTCAGACCACCCATGTCCTCCACATGAATCGAACGTTTGCCAGGACGACTGCAAGGATGGCGGATGGCGGCCTTTGTTCGCCAAAAATCCACCCTTGAAGGACTTTGACCCAGAAGTCTTGCTGCGCTTCCCCTCCTTGCCAAACATGAAGGCCTGCAGCAGTTGGGCCAACAACTGGGCGCTGAAGCGGACTTAGCTGGAATCCCGCGATGTTGGGCGTTGTCGAGGGTAGATTTCCTAGGGGCACCCCTAATTCCAGTCATAAAGAGAATCCGATACTCACAGTTAGTAATTAGTAATGTTATGTCATATTCCATCATACTACTCCTAGTCCCCGTGATGCTTGTTTTGAAATACCGGGTGAAAAGCTGGACAAGCTGTACGCAATACACTTATATACATGGCCACGACATCGGCAAGTGTGGCTGAGATACAACGGTATCCGGTGGAGTCAATATATGACGCTGTCCAAGATTGAGATAGTGATCAACTGTCCAGTTGACACTTCCAAGCTGTAAAGCTGTTTGATGGTATTTTTGGTAGGCTTGGTAGGTGGTAGCTTCTCGTTCAGCTGTTCCAGAGGTGGTGGTATACTTGTTTCCCCTAGGTGCATGTGTTGTGGTCCCTTGTTTGTGCTCCAGGCCATCATACACCCTTCAAGCATTCTAGCCAGGTACTACACTCAGCATCACTCAGCTTGCGTAAATCCGGGTTTTGCCAGCTATCACGCCAGGAGGTGTGCCTCCTCCGACCACAAAAGCGCTCCATTGACCTGTCCAAGGGTTGTTTGGCCAGACGTCGTGAGAAACATCCAGATGCGCGGAGGAAAAGAATCGTTGCAGTTCGCGAATGCCCCCCATGCGCTGAACCACAAGTTGTGCATAGCAAGGCATTGGGAGAACAGCAAGGCCCTGGCATAAAGGATAATTATATCAACGATATCAACGACTCAAAACTGTTCTGTGGTGCGCAAAAGAATTGGCGCTTCAGTAGCTGTGTTTGTGTTCATGTATTTTCGCTTCTCTTTCCTCTTTGCAGGAATGGTCTCAGATGTTCGGCGCCGGGCTCGGAGGGAGGGATGCGCCGATCCGCTGCTCTCTCCCAAACGGAAGGGAGAGAGCACTGATGAGCAGTGGCTGTTTGAGTTGAGATGTCATGATGTCGTTGATCACATTGAAGTCCAAGCTGCATTTCTCATCACTTCTCTCCATAGGTCGGTCGTAGCGCAAAGAAATGAGAAGAGACACATTCATTGTTGTTGGTTGATTTCAAGCTCACAGGAGAGGATTAGAAAGCCATTCTCGTGGCCCCTTGTGGGTTTTTGAAGGCATTCTGTGATGACCTGAGAATAGATTAAGAATCTTTGCAGTGTCAGTGTGACCTTTTTCTGATGGCTCAAGCTGAATAGGCCACACATGACCTTGTTACGTACCTCAAGCTCTAGATTTTGTTGTGGAGCCTCTATTGCCCAACTTGGAGCAACAAAGGCTGGTCATTTGTGGACTATGCCTTCACCCCGGAAACTCGCATATCAGCAATAATTGTAGAAATCGTCCGCACCGGTGTGGCCACATGGCCGTCGACTGTGCAGGATCGGACTGGGAGACTTCAAAGTGAGGGACTGCAGATGGAAAGCAGAAGCTAGCACAGTTCTGTGCATGGAAGTGCAAGAATGATCTCGCTGCGATCTAGCCAAAGCCACATGCCCAATAACTTTCTTGATTTTCCAGTCTCAATGGGTCCGTGGCAAGCCACTTCATAAATATATTATATGTTTACATAATGTATACAATAATCCTTCTTGACCTTTCAGTGCTCCGAAAGCCCGCCTCATGGTGCTTTCCGAGCGTTCCTTCTTTCCTCGCATGGGACGCTGAGCGGGTGCGATTGAGATCGGATGGACTGTCGCGGAAGGAGGTCTTTGAGACAGGCACGGCCATGCTACGACGAACAGAACACTTTGTCTATTGGACTCATCCTCCTCATGTGACATGACTCATCAACCAGCTGCATTGACGAATATGTCGACGTTCTCTTGGATGCCCGAGAGAGCTGCCGAATGGCGTGCGATTGATGTGGCAATGTCTTTGATCCAAAGCACTAGGCTTTGCTTCGTTGGCGTGTATGTTCAGGAGTGTTTGGGGTGGCATTCACATCCCAGGTTGGTTTAATATGTGTAAACAAGGAATCATTGAAAGACAAAATGACTCAATGTGACTCAAATCCATTTCGGATTCTTCCTGTTTCGGTCAGAGACCCCAGGCTGATGAGTGCTCACCGGCCTGGCCCGGCCTTGAAGGAGGCTACGAAGCTTGGCGGATGGGTCAGAGTGGATTTATGATGAGTAGTTTGAGCAGTGAATCGGGTAGTGAACTGGGTAACTCAAAATGTTCCAGTGAGGAATGAATCTCGGAGGAATCTTGCGGACCTGAAGCCCCCACACACAATGATGCAGGCAAACTGAGCCTCAAGTTGCCGCCACATGGATCCACATGGTTCATAGTTGCCGTAGTCGCCATAGCCATAGTCATCACCCATCTTTCGATTCAGCCATTTGGGTTTCAGCGTCACACCACCTCCTCCGTGTTTGTCGCCCACCATGTCGAGCCTCATGGCGCCCATCGCGCCATCCAGCCTGGCACCGTCCACCTTGGCAACCGTAGTGCCTGTGGCAGCCGCACCGTCCGCGCCGGCCATGCGCGGGGTTCTGGGCACCAACGGTGTGGTGCCCGCCGTGAGCCTTGCGGCCACCGTGGCCATGGCAGCGGGCCGGGCGCGTCATGGACGTCGGCCATCCGGCTTCGCGGGGTCGAGCGGGAAGACCAAGGTGATTGCAACAGGGCGATCTTTGAGTAAAGCTAAGGTGGTGGTGCCTTGGGAGCAGTTGGGAAGGTCATGGAAGGTCCAAAATCACACCTCGCTTGAGAGCTTCACCTAGTGACCTAGAATCACTTTCCTATGAAGGTGATTTGTGTTGCACGTGTGTTATCATTATTATATCAATGTCTTGCCATTTTCTTACTATGTGTTTGTGCCTGCTTGTTATTCTTTAGCACAAGTTTCCTACAAGTTTCATGCACCTTGGCATCTCATTTGTTGAGGTTTGCGCCGGCGTGACCTTTCCTGAGGGTCGCAAGCTTCGGGTGGCCGTGGTCGGCGGTGGGCCAGCAGGTGCCAGTGCTGCAGACGCCTTGACGCAGCAGGCAGATGGGGCGGGGATATGCGCAGATGGAATTCCATAGTTTTTGGTAGTTGTCGTTTTAATGTATTTTGTAGACTCTACCTCTCGAGGGTGCAAGCTGGGTAGTGCTGGGGCTCAACTCCAGCATTGTCCAATTATTTTGAGGCCAGGGCCTAAGCTTGCTTTACCTCATCTCATCCTCACCTCATCTCCACCAGGAGTCGGTGTGTGTGTGTGTGTGTGCGTGTGCGTGTGTGCGCAAGTTCATTGAATCTTCCACCGTTTTTGCCCCACTCCGAACAATAAACCGACAATTCTCATTTGCTTTTCCTACAACCAGGCCTAGTTACTAGTTTGGAACACCCTGTTTTGAAATACATGTAGGCATTGAACGACACCCAGTCTTGAGCGATTTAGATGTTCAATGGTTTTCAGCTTCTGGAGTCATCCCTCATCACTTCGATGACCTGTGGTGTTGTTTGAAAATGCTTTTCGCTGGTCGCATCTGCGGGAGCCGTCCCTTTTTCAAAGGGGGGTGGAGACCTTCCTCATTGAGCGGAAGATGGACAACTGCAAGCCTTGTGGCGGTGCCATCCCTTTGTGCATGATCGATGAGTTCGACCTCCCGAAGGAGACCTGAAGATGGGACCCCGCGACGACATGTTTCCGCGGAGACCGACTCACTTCTTTTCGAAGAACGGTGGTCTTTCTTGAGCACCGAACATTCCGTGATTCCGTAGAGGTTGGTAGGGGTTTGCAAAACATGCCACGGGTGCTGAAAAAAACTATGCTCATGGACTCATGGAATTGTTTGATTCTTTTGCGAGATTTTGGAGGCTTCAGCCTCATCAGGCCAGCTTCCGGTTCCAGGCAATAGAATGGGACTGGTGAGTACGATCCATCCAAATCGTGCTTGTTAAAAAAGCACCCACAACCCCTCACGACCATGTTCAACATGCGGCATGCATAGCTCCTGGCTCCTCATCCATTTGTTACACCACAAAATCCAACGGCCGTCCTGGCCACCGATCCATCTCTGAAGGACATCGTCGATCGCAAGGTCCGCAAGATGACGATGATTTCGCCCACGAATAAGGAGGTCCAGATCGGTCAGACCTTGAAGGAGGACGAATACATCGGCATGGTCCGACGTGAAGTGCTGGATGACTTTCTCAGACAGAGGGCCAAGAAGAACGGGGCCACCTTGATCAATGGCCTTTTCATGGGAATGGAGCTTCCACAGAAGAAGGGTGACGCTTACGTTTTGACCTACAATGACTATGAGGGTGAGGAGGGCAACGCTCGCAAGGGTGAGAAGAAGACTCTGGAAGTCGACGTGGTCATTGGTGCAGATGGGGCGAACAGCCGGGTTGCCAAGGAGCAGAAGAGTGAACAAATCAGTTGGATTTGGGCATGTGTCTCACTCCTTGGCTGATGGAAACATGAGTGCTAACATGGTATTTGTTGTGGCCTTTAATCATCAGATACTGGAGAAACATTGGCAGTCAACCAGCGAGCATTGACTTTCAAAACCCCCAAAGACAATGCTCACACTGCTATTCACTGCTGCGCATAGATTCGATGTCTCTATCGCTTGAAGGAGTATGGACCTGGAGAAAAACTTTGTTTGACATTCCAGGTTTCTTCGACGGTTTCGCCAGGACATCGAAGCAGGGGACTATGAGTATGCCATCGCATTCCAAGAGCGCATGCGAATTCCGGAGAAGAAGATGGACTACTACAAAGATCGTGCGGAGATGTATGTGGGCGAGGACATGTCCACTTCCACATTCGGTTCTTATAGGGTTAGACGGATCACTTAAAGCAAGACAAACAACCAACAGATCCCACACACGACTTGCGGTCTCGTCCGCCCCTCGAAGCCCTTCCACTAGGTGGGGTGCCAGAGGGTATGACTATATCACAGAACAAAGCGTGAAAAGAAAACATGCACCCCCATCTCAAGGAACCGGTTTAAGACAAACCAACAGATCCCCAAAAGGCACCCCGGACGAGCCAACCTTCCAAGGACGTATCTCCGGACTTCTATGCATGGGTTTTCCCCAAGTGCGACCATGTGGCCGTTGGCACCGGCACAGTGGTAGACAAGAGCGGCATCAAGAAGTACCAGCAAGGGATCCGTGACCGTGCAGCCCCACGCATCGAGGGAGGAGAGATCATCCGTTCTCTAGCAGCACATTCTGCAAACCATGTTGTGATATTCTGTGAGAAGTTTCTGTGAGAATTTTATATGTGAGACCCCCAGAACCGTTTTTCTTTTGGATCGTTTAGTTTGTTAGTTGACCAGCGGCAACCCTCCTATTCACACGCCGTGTTTGTGACCCATCGAGCGTTGCCAATTCGATGCTCCTACCAAGTCGGCCGGTCACCGTAAATGTGGAAGGCCCCAATCCTGCTCGTCTCAAACAGAACCCTTTCAATTGCACAACCAAGATGCACCGGCCACGATATGTGAACAGTTAACCTCCAAGTTAGCTCCCTCAAGACTCCAGTTATCACTGATAGGAAGTGAGCTGATCAATCGATTTGTCCATCATCTTGCCGTTCTGGACTGCGCGCAGGTGTTGAGGCGCACCCCATCCCTGAGCACCCACGACCCTGGCGTGTGAAGGACCGCGCCATCCTGGTGGGGGACGCCGCAGGCTATGTGACCAAGTGCTCAGGGGAGGGCATCTACTTTGCGGCCAAGAGCGGGCGCATGTGCGCGGAGACCATCGTCCATCGGTTGCAATCGTCCATCGTTCTCGCACGGGGTGTAAGTTCATGGAGGTTTGAGAAGTATGATGTATGTTGCTTAAATTCGTGCGCGGTATTGGAACGGCTTTAGTTACATTATGTTCATATCATATTGTCATGCTGTGTTTACCATGTGTTTACATGGTTGATGAAGTTCACTAGGTGGAAGCCACCATCAACGTTTCAATCAGTTTCGATCCTGGTGTGGGTGCCTGTGAAAGGAAACACAAATTAAGTCGAACCCACCTGGGAAGTCCTCCATCAAGCAAGAATCTCACTTTGTAAGAGGACAACATAGCTTAAAATAGTTGATAGTAGATGAGCTATCATTGCGTGTTTGTCCTTGGGTCGCTTCTTCTTGTCCATCCACACACGGGAAACCACTGACATCCGCGCGTTTGCGTGAGGTGAAAAGCTCCCAGCAGGGTGCACGCATGATCGACGAGGCGGATTTGATGGAGCACTTGCGGGAGTGGGACGGAAAGCAGCCTGGACTTGGACTTGTTCAATGGCCTGGGGCCTGGGGCGGCCCCAAACGCCCCCAAACGTTGAAAGGAAAGAAGTTCATCGAGTTGGCCTGGTCAGTTCACAGGGGCAGATTGAAGGTGTGCCATGTGGCCAAGGCCCCGTTGCTTCCAAGTTCCGAGTGTCCCTGCTCAGATTTTTTGCGACAAGTAGTGGTAGTACGTTGAACTGATACTGATGATCAGATGTCCGCGAAGTTTGTTTTTTTTTTTTTTCTACTGTTGTTGGGCTGTAGGAGGGACATAGGCCCCCGCTCAATCAGATAAGGTAGATTCAGAAATCTTCATTTTAATAAAGATGCACATTGGTTGGACACCCGCCTTGCTGCATTTTAGACGAGGTATGGTCCTACCTATCTCGTCCTTGATTTGCTTCAAAAGATTTTCTATACCAGCGATGCTGCCCGTGAGAGCTTTGTGGAGTTGTGCGAAGAAGAGTATGTGCAGAAGGCAGGTCGAAACGAACGACGTGAAGCATTCGGGATTGGTGGTCGGTTCCGGCGCTGTGGTTGGATGTTGGTTGAGCTCCCCCCCAAAAGCACCGTCATTTTGGAACCGTGGACGTGGAAGCCCCGGAAGCCCCGCACCGCTGGCTGGAAACCGTCACGCAACATTGCAATGTATAGCGACGCACGCGTTCCGAAACAATTCCATGTCCAGAATCCAAAGCCGTCATTGGGCACAAGCTGAAAGAAAACAAGTTTGAAGTGGCACAGCGTTGCTGCCAGGTGACGTTTGATTCTTACCTTTACAAGACGGTGCAGGGCAATGATCCTGTAGGCGACTTGAAGTTGGGCTGGAGGACACTGAGTTCTTTGTACAAGTACAACAATCAGCCACTTGGCAAGTACTCAACAAACAAAACACAGTCCCCCCCCAAAAAAGACATGCAGAGAGGGAATGGCAAGCAATTTTGGATTTGAGCCAAGAGTTTTCAGGGAGGTTTTGGCATTTGGGCCTCAGTGGTGGCCGGTGTGAGTGTTTTGGGGTGTCCTTATAGTTAATGAGGGTGGAGGGAGAGGGAGAGACCATCCAGCTTTTCTCACCTGAAGCAACTCCAAGGAAGACGCCAGACCCCATGAGAACCCTGGCCTAGGATAGCCTAGGCCCTTGGGCGATTTTGCTTCCCAGAAACGGCTTTGTGGCTGTTGGGCCCGTTTGCTCGAGGCAATTTCATGATACCTGAGTGACGCATGCAGATTCTTCACACAGGATTCGTCCCAGCTTCTTAAGTCTCCTTACTTCGAAGGTACATGAAACTGCACTTTGAGATGCTTTGAGCTTAGTGACAATATGTTTTCCATCTTGTACAATTGGGTGTGGAAAGCACACCTTAAACTTGCAACCGCCAGCATCTGAAAAGTGGCCGTCCCGTACCGCACGCGCAGCGAGAGCAGCTCGGGCAGCGTGAGCCGACACCTCAACAGGTCTAGACGTGACGCAGTTGCTCTCGACTCACTGCAGCGGAGTGTAGGGGCATTCCTTGAATGATGATGATGTGTCTCCACAAATCCCGTACTGTAGGTGCTCCCAACCCACCTGTGCTGGGACCTCCTCGGAACGAAACTCGTTGTTCGGAAAGGAAGGTCATTGCCGGGGCCGCCAAACAAAGCCGCTGGCTGCAAGCCGTGGGAACTTTGTGGAAATTGGATCGGCAGGACGGCCCGGAAAGAAAGCATGGATGGAGTGTGCCTGTAAAATATCAGATGTCAGTGACCGGGGAGCAACGATCAAGTCGATCCTATGTGACGTGTGGTGCTGAAGGCACGCAGCATGGCCTGAGAGATTCCTGCCGTTTCAAGGGCAGTTCAGGTGCAGGATGGCATAGGATTGCTTAAATCGTTCTGTTGACCAAACTTACAAATGCCATCAGGCATTGGAGATCGACAGCATCCTCTACACTGCTGCCTTGAGCGCTTGCGAAACTCGGCATTTTTCTCCTAGTGCGTCAAAAGGCCAGGAGTTGTTCAAGTCTTTTGTGTGCGGGCAAGATCATATCGCTTACTAGAGCTGTGAGCGCAGCGTGAGGGAGAGCCCGACCCTCAGCCCTAAACGCCCTCCCGTGATCTGTTCTGTGCCGTTTCAGTCAGTGGATCCGAACCATGAATCAAGATGCATCAACTCAGCACAACCCTCAGAATCCATTTTCCAATCTGCGGTCTACAACGCTGAGGACAGGAGCCGACAATGGTCAGCCGCCTTGGACTTGGCCAGTGCCTAAGACTGGGTGGCCCAACGATGTAAGACGAGACTCATGAAGGGTGAGGCGCTTCATTGGCTTCTCATCTACTGTTGGTCATTGTTGGTGCTTGGTGCTTGGTGCAGCTGCTGTGGTGTGTGTATGTGCATTCCAGAGATCCACCCGCCCCGGACTTTTGCCTGACAGACTTGCAGCACAGCTTGGGGGTTGTCTTTTTGGTGCTGGGCTGTTGGCACGGAACGAGACCGAGGGAGGGAGCGCCTAAGGGAACCGATGGGCCCGATCCACGGTCCCGCGGAGACGGATGCGGACACATCAAAAGTAAGAACTCTTGCGGACAGCATGGGCATGGGCGGCATGGATATGCCAGGAATACTAGGTTTCGGAGCTGGGTTGATTAAATTACGCTTGGATACACCGATAGGTTTGTTTGTGCATTGATAGCTGGTGTTGGGCGTTGGGATCATATTATACTTACACTTTAATTTCCAGGTAGGCCCCCCCAGTGCCAGGTCCCCCCGTGCAGTGGCTGCACCCAAACATTTGATGCCTGTGCGATTTCTGGCGTTGTGCCCTAGGTGACTCATGTTCTGGCCGAAGGTGTCCTCTTGCTGGACCAAGGCTTGACACTTGGCGCTTTGGAGATTCTGCTGGCGGGGGGCCGTTGGGGTACGAGAATTCATGACGGCAGAATATCCATATGATTCCTTCCATATGTATCAACAAGCTAGCCCCAAAGCGATGCAATTTCCCGTAGACAGGCCCGTAGACCATCCATTGCTAGTGTTTTCTTGTAATAATTGTATATATAGCTACTATTGTTGTTCCAGGTGTTGGTGGAACCCTCCCAAAGACCAACCTCCTTTCATTTCCATTCCAGAAAGAGAAAGCGTTGTTTAATGCTGGTCCAACTAAAAATGAACAATTCAGAGGCTGTCATGTCCTTTCATTTGCACTTGCAGGCTGGGTTGGATTATACGATATATGGACTGCCTTTGCTTTTCCAGAGTCATTTGCGGGTTTGTCCGTTTTGTTGATGCGTCGTCCCGTTCCTTCAGCCAAGGAACTACTTAGCACTGGCATGTCAGAAAGCCTCTGAATGGCAGAGGCTGCTTCACTTGCTCGACGCTTGATTTGAACAGGCTGCTCAGAACCTCTGGTGGTGTTTGGTCAAGAATCATTTGTTTCAGGACATTCCGCGATTCGACTTGATCATGTGCAATCAGTGCTGTGGAAAATGCTTCTGGCACTAGGATTGATGAGTGAGTGACGTCAGTGATGCCATGATTCTGAATGAAAGATCCACGGCCAAAACCACGGGTACACCTCCCTGGCCTCTGCGGTTTTGCGAGTTCCGAGACCAACCAAAGATGCCAATTGTTTGTGAACATTTGCTCGTTTATATATGAGTCGTATATGAGCCATTTGCCTCACGACGTTCACACCTTCACCGAGGGCGGACTCCACCTCAGGATCCCAGGCTTGCCTTATCGTATCCCAGGTGAAGCCTTGTCGCCCTGATGACTCTTTGGCCCACGAGGCAGGGCGACAAGAGGAGGTAGTGACCAGGCAGTGGAGAGTTCAGTTCCCTCAACCGGGTGAAGGTTGTTGGGTTTGTGGTTTGCAAACGAAAGCTCATGAACGCCCTGTCGAACGGTTTTCTCATTTTGTGAGAAAAGCTCTGGGAAAGCCCTGGGACGTGCTCAGCTCAGCGCGACCAGGTGGGTTTCACTGCAGGTCTCGAGGCCTTCCCTCATTGGACCCAGGCAGGGAATGAGCAGCGAAGCTCCTGACGTTGCGTCCCCCAAGGCGAATGCCAACCATTTGCACTTTGCACACTGAGAGCAAATTGAAGCAGGTTAGTTGATGGCAATGGATGGCATCGATCGAAAGGGTTGATCCTAATAAGACCTGTGTAAGTTGCTTAGGTGTACAGGGCGTTCAGGGATTGTTGCCATGTTGCATAGGTCTCTTGGTATCACACTTGCGGACGATCTCGGTTTCCTTCTCAGATCTCCAATTGGGGCGGGTCTTGTGCTTGGTCGAAACATCTCGAAAGGCTTAGGGTGCTCACCTGTTTCCAAGTTTTCACCCATATCCTGCTATCATTTGATATTAATCAGCATCCCTCGGCCCTCTCCAGGCCTTAAGCCTGTGGCGCGCCATGCCCGCGCTGCGCGCGCCTTCGGATGCCACAGCGCTCTCGGCGCTGGTGACGGCGCTCCGTGACTTGGGCCCTGGCCCGACTCCCACAGCGACTTCCCCGTATTGACTAGGTGGTGGTTTCATGTGGTTTCAGAATGTTTCAGATAAATACTTTTTATGTTCAACCTTGACTTGGCATGATTGAACCCACTGACTAGTAATTACTGTTGAAGTAGCTTGAAACCACCAACCAGCATAGTTCTTTTACTGTCACTAAGTTGGGGAAGCCTGGGGGAGAAAAGCGGCATGTTGATCATTTGGGTCATGAGGAGGCGGAGGTCACAGGCCAGTTGAATTGTCCGAATGCTCCAAGGCCCTGCCGCTGAGTGGGCACGGGCAGTGAGCAGCTTGGCGAGTTGTTTTCAAAACACGGAATGTGTTCTTTCAATTTTGCGATGGTGAAAGGTCTTCACATCACATGTTTCCCCCATCAGGTTTGATACGTATTCAGATACTCCTTACGACGAACAGACAGCTTTCCTTTGCCAAGGCTTGCTTAGCATAGCCCTCGCATTTTCAGCTCAGAGTGCGGACGTGGCGCTTTGCAATGCTGTGTGCACCACCTGCGAAGCGCGTCAGGAGCCGAAATGGAGCGGGGCGAACCCTTGAACCCCCAAGATGTGTATAGCATATACTTAGCTCCTTCACAGCTTCCATTGTAGTGGCTCGGTGGCTCGGGTGCTCTCACAGATCAATGGCAAGGCAGTCATGGAATCTCTCAAATTAGAGGCATTCGAGTTTTAGATGTGACACCATTGATTGCCCTGTCTAGGAAGTCTAGTCTAGCCATGCCTAGCCAATGCCTTTGAGATCGGCTCAGCACCGTTCGAGTGTCACCTGAGGAGTGGACGCAGGCAGTGGAAGTCTTGCGGAAGATGCTCGCAGCAGCAGCTCGGCAAAGAACATACCACCGGTCCGGGAAGATAAGTGAAGTGCGAAGAAGGAGATGATAGGGTGACCCTCCAGAAAGCATTCTATAATATTCTATATATGATTATATGATGTTTTACATGAATGACTTGGATGCTCTAGGTTGCAAACTCTTAGATCAGAAGTTGGATCCGCCGCAACTTAGTCGGTGAAATGAAGCATGCAACACCTGGTGGATACCTTGCACCGAAAGCATTCCCTGAGTCGAACTTGTTTTGAAACTGAAGTTGTGGCATTCCTGAAGTCTGGCTTTTTGAGGAAGACAACTGACTTGCTCAGGATGTGTTTGTTCAACATGTTGTTTGCCACACCCTTGCGATGTTGGAGATTCCCTGACCAGACCACGCTCCTAGTGGAGTCAGCTGGCACAGGGCTTTGGCCATTGTACTTCCCCGGCAGGATTTGGAGCCGGACATGATCACCTTCAGCGCCATCATCAGTGCCTGTGAGGTGCAGTGTGGAGAGATCATGGCAATGGCAACCCAATGAGGGACGTGGGTTGCTCTACTTTCTTTCATGAGCACTGGATGTTTTTGGAAAGGTCTCTATAGCGGTGATGCTTTTGCGGGTCGATGTCAGTGACAGGCAGATGGACAATGGGCCTTTGCGAATCTCGGGCAACAAAAAAAGCGGGGATTCGTCGGCTGCGTACTGAAAGGTCACCCACCCGTTGTGCAACGACACCCATAAGGTTAATGCAAATGGCCTTGTAGTTGCCAGAGGTTGCCAGCGGAGCCAGCAGAAAGCGGGTGATTTTGGATTGGACACTATTCAGAGGCAAACGGAAGGGTAGTGCACAGAAAGTGTTTTGTAAAAATCTGTTCTACTAACATCGTGGAAGGCGCTGGACATTCGTAGAACCCAAGGCTATTCGTGGACAGTTCGTGGAATGGTGGGCCAGTAGGAGAACTGACTGCAACGAAATCCCAGAAACCTTCGCAGAACTTCGTGGAAGGTATTTTTTGGTGCACTAACTTCGTATAAGCGATTTTTGCTGACCCCCTTTCTCCACACACCCTCCATTTAGCCTTCAACTATGCACTATGCACGGTTACTTGCAAAACTGGGGCCTCCATTCAAGAATTGACCTTCCTTTATGTGTTTATATCATGTTTTATCCCGATCCATTGATGTGACTGGTGAGCCATGGAAGAACTGGAGCTGAGCGACATGCCGAACTGCCAAGGCTTTATGCGATGCAGGAGCCACTTGGGTAATTTCCAGCCTACAGAGACACATTGTTGAGCAGCTGTATCTGGCAGTGTCTTGCGTTGTAGAGAGGATATGCAGGTGCGTCAGCTGATGCCGAATGTGTGGGCCTTGGCTATGCATAAATGACCATCAAATGTATTGCGCCTCGTGATCCCACGTTTTTGGGGGGCACCTCTTCACTTGCGCGAAGACGAGCCTGAAAGGGATACCGCGCACATGGCGCACGGTGTTTTCACGATGCCGGCGCACGGCCCTGCACGACGAGACCCGCTCAGCTCATCACCTATAACGCCACCATTGCAGCCTGCAGCACTGGAAGCTGGGAGCATGCTTTGAGGAGCCCGCAACGACGTCCTCAGCTGTGAGGTTCGTTCGGCGGTGGTTTGGTTCGGTGTGGTCCGTTCGTACCATGTCGAGGGTCCACCACTAGGTGCCCCTGTCACAGATTTTGAGTCTTTATTGAATCATTCAAAGAGGTACCAACGTGCCACAGGAATGGGTAGTACTGCAAGTACTGCTGTTCAAGAAGAAGGTGGACATACAACGTCAGTCATACAACTTCCTTTCTATATAGTTTCCAAATGCATTGTGCCATATTGTGCCTGTGGAGATGGACACACGACTGGCACACCGTTGCTGTTGGAAGATGCTGGTACCGTGTGGCGTTGGACCACCGGGCCTCCGCAGGATTCTCAAGAGTATGGCCTCCTCCGCGCGTGATGTGGTGAGCTACAACTCCGATCCTCGGTGTGAGAGTGGTTGACCTGGGTAGATGGCCTAGGGCCCTACTGTGGGCCGACCCCTCAACAAATGATCGATGGGAGTCCTTCAATGAATCACCTCTTATGTACATGCCAGAAATGACATATGCTTTGTGTGTGTGTCATCTAATTAACCACTCGGGCCTTTTATGGCCCTGAACTCTAAGCAAAGCTTTTTTGCGACAAGCTGGTCATTATGGTTTGGCTGTGGCTCCATAGCACATTGTGGAAGCCCTTAGCACCACCGTCTCAAAACGCCAGAGGTGTTGGCTTCAGAGTTGCCTTGGCAGATGTGCGTGCAGCTGTTGGAGGACCTAGCGATGCGCCCATGAGGCTAGCTTTCCAAAGTGTGCAATTGAAAAGCCAAGATTGTATAAAACCACATGGCCGTCACAGGATTTGCTTTGCCAACCCTTGCATGGCCGCCGGGCAGGAGATGCAGGCTGCCGAGCTGGCTCCAGATGCCTTGACCTACAACAGTGTGATGGAGGTGGGCAACGATAAGGTGACCAATGCTTGCGGCCATCGTTGGCCAATGACTTGCTTTGCAACACTTGAAGATCAATGAAGGCGTGCAGGAGGCCTAGGTTCATTGAGAGGTTCGCAATGTTTGTTCGAGTTCGCGAAAATATTCAAAGATGTGTGATTGCGAAATATCTGAAAACATAGATATGTGGAAAAAACAACCAATCCAAGGAGAATACCCCGCGCGGAAGTTTATCATGCAGTTTGCGAAAGTAAAGACATTGTGTTTCGCGAGGAATTGTGTTTCCGTAAGCAAGAAGGAATTTAGATCAACCACCATATGCTTTGTACTGTTTTGTAGTGGTGGCCTATCAATCAAGCTCAGACATGTCTCATGCTGGAGAGACTAGGCATTGGATGGAGCGCTGCAGTGGCGTGTGGCCGTGAGATTGTTAATGGCAGCTGGGCAGCATGTGAATTAGTCAGGCCCCATCAAAGGAGTGAAATCAATCAATACAATAATACAGGACAGGTACAATTATACTTCAGGAGGAAGAAAGTTTGGTAAGAACTTCACTCGAGAATGTCATTGACATCACTTCTCTTTCCCAATGGAATTCCGGCGAATTAGTTTCCACGCCGAACTAAATTACAATACTATAAACTAAAATCCGGGTGAAAACTAATCCTCCAGCATTCCACTGTGATCCCCTGCAGGATTCTAAGGGGAAAGGGTTGTAGGTTATGTACTCACGAGTTTGTTACCAACTGTGTCCTGGCTATGTGTGAACTTAACTTATCATCCGAAGAATCTTGATACCAAAGGTCAGGTTTGTTGAAAGACACTCGCCGACTCGCCGAGAGGGGTGAAGTTGGATCTAGGATGATCTAGGTGTTTATATGCGCTTGTTGCCCCAAGGTGTGGATCACTTTCTGGCTTCATATCAGGGCTCCCCACGGATTTCGATCTTCATCAGTGCGGGCAACCATGGCCAACATGGGACAACAAGACCTCCACTACACCAACAAAACCAGGGCCTCCACAACCAGGCCCTCCTGTCAACCAGTGCCTCAGGAGATGCCCCATCCGATGGCCGATGCAATCACCTGCCGCTGGGCCACTTCGGCACCTCAGCGAGCTGGCATGGGGGGATAGAGACATGACATGCATCTATAGGAGAGGGTTGGGCATGGTCTTGCTTTAGATCATCAAACAAAGCCAAGCTGTAAAACCATGATGGCAGAGGCTGCAGAGGTGGCATAGTCTAGGAAAACAGATGAAAAAAGTAACCTGGGGCTCGGAGTCTGGCAAGGTCCCCAAAGTGAAGGATCCCGGAGGATTATGAGTGGCCTCCAAGGATATTTTATCGGTGGTCCCAAAGTCCATTCATGGATCTTCAGGTCTTCATTCATTCATTTTTTGGGAATATGTGAAGCACACTTAAGATATGGGCAATAATTTGTGAACTAGAGCACAATGAAGAGCAATTGACATTAGCATGCGACCTGCTGCAGAAACCTGGCCACTATTGACCTTAACACCTACTGTAGCTGAAACCAGTCGTTAGCCAGTCACTCACCTCCACTCTCCCAGCTTCCAACTGCCATTTGTCCACGATGGTTTGAGGTTTGCGAGAAGGCAGCTGCTCATGCTCAGGCCCATGAAGTGAAGAATTCAGAGTTTTTTGGGAATTGACACAGAAAAAATTGTATGTGTAAATGCAGTAGACGGATCTCAAGATATCTCAAGTTTCCTTGAGACGCACGTGCAGGCTGTGTGGCTTTTCTGTGAGACTGCTTCTATTGGTTGCTCCTTCCTGTCAGCTCTGGCACAAAAAGGAGTGACATCAAGACATGCGCATTTAACAAGTTGGTGCAACTTCTAGACTAAGACGCGGTCTCGTTCAAACACTTTAATGACCATGCCTTTTTTTGTGACGATGTGTCTCGGTGAAAGTATATACTCTTTGTGTTGCTCTCTGAGTGGATTGGATCAGAGTAGGTGCCAGTGGTCAATCACGGACACCCTGCCTTTGAACGCTACAACAAAGGCTCCAAATCAAACAAAGGGGAGAAGGCCTGTTTTACTGCTACATAAGACCGCTAGACTGGGCTGCTTCTTTACAGCCCAAATTGATGGTCTTAAGAAGAGATGCCACACCGATCACCATCCGCCAGCAATGCTCAGGTGCCCGATCACCGACACACCGGACCATGCTCCACGTGTCCTCCGCCTCTTGTCGCATCAAACGATGGTGAGGTGATGTCAGGCTGACATGATGTCAGGTGAGTTCCCGAAAAGGCATGGAAAGGCTTCACTCAGGGCAGCAGAAGAACGGAAGAACTGTTGAGCATGGAGGTGGTTTTACATGCAAACAACTGAACTGCACCGGGTGGGAAAACATATATATATATACACATAATGTATGATTGTATATGTGATTTGCATTCGAGTCAATGATACCTCAAAGCCTTACAGATACTCCAGGTCAGTGACACGGCATGGGTTGCTTGCAAAAGGGCCTCCGCAACTATCATATCATGACAGTCTTTAATTTACTGCATTTTTTTTCATCACAGCTGAGTGAGATGACCATCCAGCCACTCAGGCCCGGCTGAACCACGTGCAGGGCATTGCCTATGGCTTTATCGAGGAGCTGCAGTAAGCACACTGCACCCAACAAGATGCTACCATTGTTAGTCATCAGTGCAACCAGCGGGGCACGGTATGGAGAACCAATGTTCACCTTTGATCCGCATCCCGGTTTCTCATACGACCAATGCTCATGTATAAATTATGTTAAATTTTAGTATAATTTTGCATTTTGAGATGTCGGGACGCGATATGACTCACTCTTGTGACCGCGGACGGTAGGGGACAGCCCAATGCAGTTGACATTTAGGTTCAGACGCGGTCTCTTTGTTGGCGTGTTGTTACCCCATGGAGAGATTCACAAGGCCAATTCAAGAATTGTGTGTCGGTGAGGCTCGTTTCCAAATCGACGAGCTTGTGAGTGCACCAGCCCGGCGCCATTCAGGAGACTTGTAGCTTTGGAGACATCTCAGTGGAGGTTGGTTTTTGTCATATGTGTTTGGGCATGCTTTTGCTTGCGATGCCTGTGTTTTTTGAGTGCCCGGGACACAACAAGCGAGCGGACCGTCTCCCATTGGTAAAGAATTTGTTTCAAGATTCATGGGTGTCCTTGTGGGTGTCTCTTCCATGTGCCAGACATTCTCTTGGGCAGGCCATCTTCCTTTGCCAGCTGTGTGCGGTGTTTTTGGATGGCCGAAGGATAGTGGATTCCAACAAGCTGAGCCCTCAGACGCAAAGTCTTTGTCGACCAAAACAGATGTACTGTAAGCAAGAAGTGGTTTCGGTTTCAGCATGTTTCAGCCGTTTTTTTGCAAATGTTTCGCAGATCTTGCCTTGGGTTCAATTTACTTATATTATATAAATACTTATGTAACGTGCATGCTCTTAATACTTAAGATGGAGGAAGCACATCGCAAGACTTCATATATCGTAAAGATTCATCCGGTGAGGCTGCTTTGTGCCCACAGCACTGTGAACATTCAAGATCTGAGTTTCTACAGCCCCACCTTTATTGTAATCTATCCAAACCAGATTGTCGACCGGTTTCACTGACAGTCAAATATGTGAAACCGACAGCAGTGAAACTGGTTGTGGTATGCACCCACTTGGATCCATGAGCCGATGCCGTTACCTAGGCTGGCTCTCGCTGTGCGAACGCTGTGTGTTCTGATCCTTTTTTGCCTCGAGCTCAGCCCCGACGAAAGACACGAACATACGATGATAATGTAATACAGTAATACAGATATAGCATGCATATCATCCTACCCAGTGACAGTCCCAGAAGCCCTCACTGTCTTCGTTTTTTTGCGGGCAGCGCTTTGCCAACGCCGGGGTCGTGTTTTTTTCAGCGAAAAGAACACGAACGGTCCCGGTGTTTCACTCTCCTCGGAGGCCGGCGAAGCCTGCTAGAGCAGCTTAAAGGAGGTGCGAATCGGAGCGAAGTACAACCGGCAGTTGTGTGTGTGTGTGTGCTGGATGTTTGTAGTTGGGAGGGTGCATCGGGGTTAGGCCAAGCAACCACAAGGGCCAAGGGTAGATCGGGAGTGCTTGCACAAGACTCGACGGTTCGGACCTGTCAAGTCGAAGACACATCATTGAAGTCTCAGCTCACTTGACTTCAGGTGTTAAACTGTTAGGACTCAATACCTTGCAATTTAATTCACACAGGTTGATCATCGTGCTTTGAAATAGCAGGGCTTGAGCATAGCACGGCATCTTGGTACGCGTTCCATGCACTGGCAAACAATGCGGTAGAAGGTCTAGCATGCCAAGTGCAGAGCTGAGAGTTCTGCCCAACAGGGCCTAACGCATCTCTCAGGCAGTGGCAATCCTGAGTGCGGCAGCCCAGCGCTGCTGTGTTTGAAGATTCCAAGGTGGTAGCCGCTGTGTCTCCAGGGGCCTCCTGAGGTGAATGAAAACGTGTCAGCCGTGCAGGAGGATCTTCCTGTAGTAAGCAGGAGGGAGAAACATTGAGAAACTCAGGGAACATAACGCAACAAGCTACCACAATGAGAACACCCGTGAAATAACCATGAAAACTATGCCTAACCGCCTAACTACAAAACTGACCTAACAAAGCAAACTCTGAAACTTGGGACATCTTAAACCGCAATGATTCTTCTGCCGTTTTGGACAGCTCAACGCCCCGAGACGTTTTGACTTTTTGAGGCCAATGACGTCCAGCCGGCCGGGGGCTACACTGGTCAGAGCAGACGTGTGGGGGGCATGGGGGGGCAGGAGGACGCATCTAGGAAGAACTGAGCGCTTTCCTCAATCCATATCCATCCAAATCCCTATGGTTCCAGTGAATGTCCTTTCCATTGAGCTCATGAATTCATGTTCGAAAACGGTCGTTCAGTTGGAATTGATTCCTTTTCCAAGTCATCGGAAACATCCCCGTCGGAAACTGGAGCTCCATAATCTTTTTCCTCACTCGAGGCTGACTGGCTTCCTGAATGACATAGTGCCCATGCTGTGTCAGGTGCCGCTGAGTCAGCTGACTTGATGTTAGCCAGGGAGTCCTTGATTGCCTTTATAGAACACTGTGGTTCATAAAACGCCGTACTAAACTGTCCTGAATAAAAACCGTCCAACAGTAACAACAGTAACAACAACAACAACAACAGCAACAACGACAACGACAACAACCTGTCCCTGGAAACACTGTACTTCCGAGACGTCCTTGGATGTCTGGAAGGTCAATCTCCGAGCCAAGCGGAGTGACATCTCGGCCCCACTGAGCTGGAAGACCCAACGGTGTGGGAGGCTACGGAGGTCCTACGGAGGTACTCTGAGTGACTTCATGAAAAGCATACGTCCAGATGGGCGAAAATGTGTTTGCCAGGTGTTCGGCAAGCTGATTTGCTACAGAGGCTGCCTGATTTGTTTGCTCATGAGATGAGTCCCGAAGAGAGAATAAAGAGTTGTGTGCTGCAAATTGAGAGTTGAAAAGGAAGGTGGGGCAATGATACTTCTCTGCACCACCTCAGATTCTCAGATGCTGAACGCTTCTGCCAGTGGCAGACTTTGGTACATGCCAGGTGGTGCAGGATTTCTAACAGTATTGCAGTATGGCACGGCTTGAACATGAAGAGACAAAAACAATTTGTATTTGACCAGCCTACTAGGCCCCATGCAGCTTCAACGAACTGGCCTTTGGAAGTTGGCCGTCGAGGTGGGCATTGCTTTTCTTCAGCATTTCGAGGTATGGCATGGACGTGGCACGTGGGACGTGGTGGTTTCAATTTATTGAAAGAAGTAGGTTGAGTATGGTTGAGTAGCTTGCGTCCTCTATATAATCCTCTATGGTCTTGTGCCATGTGCATAATCACTGAAATTCTGGACTCCCTGTAGGAGGTCTAGACGGGTCTAGGTTTAGGCTTTTGTGATACAGAGTCATTGTCCTTAAGATACATGTGTTCCTTCAAATGTTGGGTTCAATACACCTCACGGGCACAAAACAACCAAGGCGAGATCACAGACCATGAGTAGCAGTAGCACAAAGCTCAACAGGAATACACAAGAACCAATCAACCCATTGAAGCTAAAGCGGCGAATGAATCCCTATGGAACAAGCCATTTGCACAGAAGCTGGCATTGTGTGCTTTTGGACATATTGAGATTGAACTGAACTGCTTGCTTGGGATTACAGCACAAGTCTTTACTGTGTGGTTCCCGTTTCCCATGACTCGCCCGTGGCAGGCTTTGTTCTATATCGCCTGGGTCTAAGCACAGAGAAGTGCAGAGGCGTATGATGGTCCTTGTGTGCTATCGACGAGGGTTGTGAGCGTGAACTGTGTGAGCGCAGGTGATGAGCCGTAGATCCGTCCCAGCAGTGTCAATGCTTCTTTGCGCCCACAAGGGTCACGGGAGTTCCATTCAATCTGATCAATGTGTGGAGTTGTGTTTCCGGCGCGCCATCCATGCCGGCCCGCCGAACTTGAAACTCACCGTGAGTGCTGCTGAGAGAGAGAGAGAGAGACACAGAGACACATCAGATTGGCCGAAACCGTCCAAGTCTCGTGACATCTCGTGACTCTTCAGGTCGAAGACAGCCTTTGTGCACTGGAGCGTTGCGCTGGGCGCGCGTGTATGGTGGAGGTGCGCGTTGTGACCATGATTTGATGTTGACCGCTTTGTTAAAATATTACAGCCAGGCAGCCAGGCCCAAACATAATTATGTGTGTGTGTGTGTGTCACAATGTGTTACAGATGCTTCCAAGTGATTCAGAAAAAGATGCAATGCCCATGATTTTGCCTTTGTCAGTGTTTCTGATAAACAGCCTCGAGGCTGACCGCTTTTGGGACGTTTTGTCCAGCTCTTTCGCGAAGGCCCACAGATCAAGAACCCACAACGTGACAAGACATCAGTCACATTGGCATTGGGAGATATTTAATCTGGCAGAATGTGCCCATTTCCGATCACACCTTGAAGAATAAGTTTAGATCGTATGATGTGGCATCGAACGTTTGGGTTTCAAGTTGAAAGCATCAGCCGCGCTAATGCAGCTCCCCCGTTGCCCTGCGGCTGGGACTCAAGATGTAGCATGCTTCTGTTCATGCACCGATCATTGGACATGCTCGCCTGACTGGTCAGCATTGCGACTGTGCCCTTTAGACACTGCCGCTTAGCATTGCTTTGGCATGGGCAACAGCTGTGGAACGCCACTCATGTCCCCCGTAAGGTAGTTGAGGTGCTGGCGTCAGCCGCTCAGGTGGTGTTTTGTGGCATTGCTTTGCAACCCACACAAGAAAGCCTCATTGAATAGCATCATGGCTTTGTGGTCGCACGCATGACCATGAGAATATTGTAGCATTGGGGCTGGTCGGATTCTTCATGTCAATATTGCCTTCACTAGTCGCTAGTCACTCAATACAAAAAAAAATCATGTTCAACCACTCCGGAAAAGAGAGAGAAGCCGTTGGTTCTTACAATTTTCCAGTCATAAACCACAAAGCAAATCCATAATGAACTGATCCTCGTGCACGTGCGTGTCCCTGTCAGCCCCTCATGCTAGTAAGCATAATTGCTTACAAAGACTCAAAAGTCATTTAGATACTGGGCATAGGCGAAAAGCAATGGCTGTTCCAGGCTGGAGGTTGTTTAAATGGATATTTGTCACAGCCAAGGACCTCAGACGAGGACACAAGCCTTTTGTCTCAGGCACTGACAGTGATCCGTCGGTGAAAGAGCTGATGACTCGCTTTCGGGTGGGGAAAGGATTGCCATGAACATGGAAGAAGCCGTCCATCCAATCATCCAGGTTCTATCAAACTGTATGTCCAAATGATGATAGGCAATTACCCATGGAGTAAACTTGTCTGAATGTGTTTGCTGCTTCGCCTAGGGCACATGGCTTTTTTTGAATGGGTTTGGCTAAAATTGTAAAGCTCTGAAAATTATGTTTATATCATATATTGTTTATGTGGGGCCAAGTCTTCAAGATGAAACCACCACCACGAATAATCCTGTTTGTGGAAGCTTCTCTCCTTCCCGGATAGGTTTGCGCAAATCTGTTGATGCAGAGGCGTTCTCCGCGGCCAGCGTTTTCGTGACTGGTAGTGACTGGGGTAGAACTTGGAATGTGTTCCAACACTTTTGGTTCACTTGGGCCTGATTTCGAAAAGCATGCAGCTACTCCTGCTGCACTATGCTAGCATGCTCAAGCGTCCCTTGTGTTGGATGCCCTGAACAGCATGAAGCACGGCTCACGACTTGTGTTGGCACTTTCAGCACCTTGCCTTAAGTGCGTTGTGTCATTTGTGTCTATCATGTCCAGCGCATGCTCGTGTGTGCTTTCAAAGATCCTTCGACAAATGCTACGGCATTCTTGGAAGTGCAAAGAATGACAGTTAGAGTTAGATCATGCTAACCATTTAGCCTCAACTTTGTGATATATCGGAACAGTGCTTTTCGCCTCACTTTGGAGGCTTTTAGTTTGTGCCAAGACACCCATCAACATTGCTGAGCGAGCGGTAGGCTTGCTTCAGGCCGGCTGCGGGTAGGGAGCTGTTTTATGCGAGCTGGCTGATTTTGGAGGATGGTTAAAGAGACATGCCTTGGCTTTGGAATCATGCTTATACCCCAAACCACAATGCTGTTTGGCTGTTGGAATTGCATTTTCACATGGATCAAGACCTAAATCTCCAGCTACTGGTCAACCTGCAATTTTTTGCGATCAGAACGGCGCTGTTGAAGCCACTCTGAGTGGCCGCTACAGGTGCGTGGGGCTTGCAGGTTGCAGTTCAATTTAGGAGCAGTTCCGTGCGTCTTGTTTGCAGTGCTGCGTTGTTAGATCAAATCTTGCTTGGCCAGGTGCTAGTGCGTCCAGATCTGAGATGTTTCACTTTCTTATGTTTCTGTCAGTCTCATGCAGCTCGGAACCGAGACCGGTTCCGAGACCATATTGCTTTGGGCAAACTACCATATGGAGAGTAAATTAGTTCACTTGGAGAAGGTTGTTTGAGAGGATACACGGCTGGCCTCGATCCGATCCATTTAAATGAATGAAACTTGGACTTGAGACCTCAATATTGCGATTGCCTAGGCTACTTGCATCAATACATATATACATATACACACATCTAATTGATTTGTTGATAGTCCATCAACATTCTTTAACACCATTGTAGGAAGCATGCCTCAAATTGAGACGGTCATTCCTTCACATCGAGCTTTCGTGACCACAGCGAGCTTTTGTTGACAAAACTGCATGTAGTTCAACAGCATGACTGTTTGCAGAGTCTACAGTCAAGGGTCATAAGTGAACAATTGCATTCTATCAGTCCCAGACACTCCATTGGACTGCCATATATGCCTACATTGACCCCCAAAACCACCCCAATGTAGGCATATCTATGGCATACATGGAGTGTTTGGGAGTGTTTTGCTTCAACTTGAGATCCCCTGTCTTGGAGCCAAGGCCAATCTGGAATGGGATCTCCCAGTCTGAGGCCAGTCCTGGACTTGGGATCTCCCGTTGTGACATGCACGTCGACTTGGGCCTTCCTGGAATCTATGTCGTACCTCTACAGATCTACCAGATCTCCCCTGTCGTCTATTTGGAGATTCTTTGGAGTGTTGTAAGCCTTGGCAGGTATGTCGGCAGCCGTTTTTTTGCGGATATGGAAAACCACGGACCTGGACCTGGCATTTCGTTTCTTTCTGGTTGGTCCTAGTGCGCCGATAAGGCCAAACAACAAAAAATGATATGAATATAGTGTAGAAATTGGTAGAATAGTTTGTGCTGCACGCAAGTGATAGATTTAGGATTTAGGTGTGGTTCGGTGGCTTTTGGTGTAATTGCATTTGAGCATGCGCGTTGTACTATAAACCTGAAACTTGGGAGCTACACGACCTATACTCTCAAAACAAACAGCCCACATGGTAGAGAAATAGTGTTTTTCATGGGTGCCCACTTCCATGTTTGTTTTGGGAGGCCCTTTTCTACATCTTTGTGCTAATGCGGTTCCCGACTCGAAAGCGCTGCAGGCATTTCTTTGCACTTTGCGAAACGGTGCGGGACCTTGACGGGATCTTTTGGAGCCCCGAAGCGGCCGAAGCGGTGCATCCGATGAACCAACCTGTTGAACTTGCTGTTCAAATGCATGATTTGCGGAACACATGCAGTGGTCCTGTTTAGTGACTCGTGTCTTTTTTGAGCAACTGGTCGTTTGGCGTTCATGGCGTTCGCTGTCGGTGACGCCTGCGGCCGCCTGCGGTCCTTTTTCAGGCGCAAGAAGAGCCAATAGACGGTGAAGATGCCAAGCTGAGTGTCAGGAGCACAGAAGGAATCCATCTGACGGATCAAGGATGTGTGCTTTGAATTGGAAAGGGTGGTGACCGGGTGGTGCGTTGGTGTACCAGTGCCTTTCTGTGAAAGATCACCTCCGTTTTTTCATGCTGCCGAGGTGGTGAGTGCCACCGCCAAGGGTGTCCAAGCCCCTGTCAGTCACCTAGTGACTAGAGCTGACCAGCCTTTTGCTCACTCTTTGGGCGGATTCGGACTCTGACGGCTTCTAGGCCGGTGTCGACATGCAGCATCGAAAAGCAGCACCCTAGTTGGGTCTCATTCCATTTGTGCACCTATTTTAAAACCATTTTGGATTCCAGACACCTTATATTTTTGACAAACGTGGGGGGCGCACGCAACTCAACGTGCACACCGACAGCACTCGGCAAGCACACTGGTCGCTCTGCGATGTTAAGCATCCGGAGGCACCGCGCAAGCGGTGCAGGCGAAGCAAGCAAGCTTGCAGACTAAGTGTCTAAGGGTTAGTATGGCGCCCATCTACTGGTTGACATGCAGATTTGAACAAGTTTGGGCATTTTCACCATCACTGAGGTCCCACGGATTCCATCTCGGGAGGCTCTGTTAAGTGTGGAGCCGATTTCAGTTTCTTGACAAGTCTTCCTTCATCCAGCTGTCCAGTCACTCTCCAGAACTACAGCAGGTGGAGATTGGAGTTATGATATGGCCCTGAGTGAAGAGTTGGGCAATGTTCTTGCAAGGGGTAATGACCAATGATGATTCAACATTCATGTGCCCAGTGTGCAGCAAATTAGTCAGCCCAACTGCTTTAGTATATATAAACAAATTAGAGTTTCCATTCAGTGAAATTCAGTGTTTGCGACAATGCATTTTCCGAAACCTACCCTCCGCTCCAAGCGGCTTTTTGACTGATTATATGATGTGTTTTTGGTTTGCCACTATTTTGGCCAACTTGAGGTATAGCAGCGCCTGCTTTGGTGGAGTACGTGCTTTGGCTGCAGAATGCTCCAATATCCTGATATGTATATATATATATGTATATCGGTGATGTTTAGGATTCTTGCGGTTACTGGTGCTGTAGTGGCTGGGTTTTGATTATCCAGTGACTTCACTTGTTGGCTTATTGGCATAAGGATCGTACACATCGGCAAAGGATCTAGGAGTTTCCACCTGCCAAATGGTGTTCTTTGTTCTCCACGGTGCCGCCCATGCCAAAGACACTTCACATCTCAGGTGCGAAATCTTTTTAGCTGCTATTTGCAGGAGGAGGTGGCCATCGCTGTTGCGTCAAGCCGCAAGCGAAAGCGGAGGGAGACCAGAAGATTCCTCCAAAACGCGGTCCAGCTTCGGAAGCCTGGGCGCTCTGGAAGTCCAAAAATATATGTGTTGCTCTCCGGAAAGCCTTGGACCTCGTTCTGAGCTGCACCTTTTGGGACCGGATTTTCGTGATGAAATACATTGAGCCCATGATGTTGCAGGTTGTGAGGAATACTTTTCATTACCCAGTCCTTGAAGAATCTCCCAACCAATAGTAATGCGACATCAGTTTGCCAAAGCCACGTGTGGGCACTTGCCCTGGGGCCAAAGTTTGGGCCAACGGAGATTGCTCATAGGCCAGCGACCCTCTGCCAGGAGGCCCGGCAGCGTGGGGGCTCCGCCTCCAGCGCGCTGCATCGCGTGCAGGAGGTGCGGCTCGCCCGAGTGCCCAGTTGGGTGGTCGGACCACGAGACACGATGTGACGCGTTCGTCGGAGTAAACTCATTGCCTGGCGAACATGTTTTCTAAGGAACAAGAAGCTACTAGGGGTTCCTGGCATCGCTACTAGTAACAAGAAGCTAATAAAGCTCCAAGCCTTGACGATTTTCTTCCACCTCTCGAGGCCTTGACGCACCTACGGCGGCTGGATGCAGACGACGTGCCTCGGAGGGGAAGGAAGTGGACGAATAGGGTCCGACAGGGTTTGATACAAACAGGTGTGCGATAGTATCCCTACCAATCCGATCAGTATCTATTTGGCTATCAGCAAGCGTCGGTAGAATCAATTTTAGTGAAACTTTGGCAAATTGTGTTTTTTGTTTCACTCGGATGTGTGATAAAGTGCTGCTTGTAGCATGTTTTTTCTCTGCAGAGCCAAACTATCAGGACGTGTGCGCGTACATAGGTACATGGAGGAATGTCACCCCGACCAAAACCACAGGCACTTTGCCCGCGCAGGCTGTGGTGGCCGTGGCCGCACCTAACGCTGAAAAGGCGTGGAATTTCCTTGGAAGATGAACTTGGGAATTGTCTATGTCTCCAAAGGCAGCTCTGACGGCACAGGCGCAAATGGCGTGCAAACTTGCTGGAAAGAAAGGTGTCAAGCTGAGCACTGCTGTAAGGTTGACAGGTAGCTTCACAAGCTTTCTCCTTACGGCCTAGGGTCATCCAGGAGAAGAAACCAATACTTATATCATATAGAAACAGATGATCACTGAATTATATATATATCGGTTGTTCTTTGCGACTGACCCTTTCCTCAAGGAGCACAGTTGAGGATGCATGTTTCGGAAGATTCTTAGGGCAGCACCCTTGATTTGAGCCTTTGACACTTGTGGTTGCGAGAAAGCTTGATGCAACCACAAATAAAGTTATTACCCTTCCAGCATCCAGGTTTAGTGATGGCACTTCTGCCTCAGCTGGATCCCTAGTCATTTCTGTGGTTTTGTGATTGAACTAGCACGTGCAATCCACGTATTTGAGGACCCCTTTGCAATCACAGCCAGATATTGACTGCACCCGATCAGATGGATGTTGTTCGTTCAGCTTTGGCTGGGCGTTCCCTCTTGAGGTTGTCTGCACTAGCGCCCTCTGGAGATCCAGAGGTGCGGAAATTGGTGCGAGAGGTCCTGCAGGAGCGGGGTACAGGTCCTTTTTGCAAAGGAAAGGAGCCCAGTCCATGGAGGTACATGTCGTATGTACACACAATCGGTACATACCTGTTGCTTGGACCACTAGCCATTCCATTTCATCGCTCTTTTGGGTGTGAAGCATTGGGGTTGAACGGATAGTCTTCATTTCCTGCAATGTGCCCGCAGGAGCTGGCGGCTCACCTCGAGCTCACATAGAAATACAATCCTGTAGAAAAGGATATATATATATATATAGATGTATTTATAGATAATAAACCGTCCTATAATATTGGGAAATCATGAACATATGGATCTTTTTCGGGATCTTTTCTTACACAATATTATAAAATAATATAAATAATAAATATATATATAACAATAAATATAAATATTAAAATAATAATATATATTAATAATAGAGGATTAATATATATTTATGATTTGAAATAAAATTAAATATTCTATTATTATCTTGTATTTGATATTAAAAATATGCTAGGAAATCTTTGATATTGATGAAATATGAATTTTTATTTATAATATAGAATTAATATAAATTGTCCGAAAATTTAAATATTTTATATTTGGCAATTAATTTTTATAATTATTGTTAATAGGTTTTTTCGGCGTTGGTAACGTATTTCGTGGTGGATTTATCGGTTCCGTTAATTATAATTTCTCAACAATTTTGAAGCTTCGTATACGAGCATATTTCGCATATTTTCTTCTTGCGAAGGATCGATGGGCATCCGATATCATATGAAAAGATATAGACAAGACAATAATCCTTTTCTCGGTCCCGCTATTGAGCCAAAATTTAACTATTGATTTTTTTTTTTTTTTAATAAAATATGTATATAGCCAAAATAAATCATAAATCTCTAATTCTTGAAAGGTATTTTTCTAAATCAAGAATTAACGAGGATTTCTACCAAGATCAATCTGATTGAGATTCTCCTCCCAAAAAACCAAATAACAGGGGAGACCTCTGTGGCGAAATATATTTTAATTTGAAATATTCGATCTCCCATGAAAGGAATAAAGAATTTTGAAATTCAATTAGATTGAGATTAATGGGAATATAGCATTTAATATATAATATTATTGAAATAATTCATGGTCGCAATGTGCGACAATCACCTATAGGCGAGGCAACGCGAACAATTTCGACCATAATTCGATTATTTTAAGTTAAAAAGCATGCAAAATTGAAGTTAATTTTGGTTTCGCCTATTCAAAAATTAAAAATAAAATACCTCCAAAATTGAAGCCAGAAATGGCATTAAGAAATGCACGCGCCTGGCGCCAGATGGACCCAATAATTACCAATGCCTGGCCTCCGGTCGCGTCGAATTGATCGCCGAATCTGTTATTGGTTTGCTAATCATAATCCTTCTATTTCAGTTGTTTGGAGCGACGCATTAATTGATATTTCATTATTGTATATAAAACATATATTTATAAATTATAAATATGATAATGTCGGCGATCGATTGAGGGATTCATTGCAATCGGTCGTCAGAAAACGATGAACTTCCGAAGCTAGAAATGATTTAATTTTTGCAATTGAAATATTAATTAAAATAAATATTTTGATTTTATTTAATTCAGGTATTTCATCTCTGTATTCATATTTATGATATAATATTATTTGGGCAAATTAAGGGATCATGAATTCTCACCATTGGAGCTCAAAAATTATTGTGTCCCCTGATTTTTGCCGGCTAAAAATCTTTTCGGCTTAGAAGAAAAAGAATTAAAGAAAAAAAAGAACGGAGGAATCCTATATTTAATATATATATTTGAAGAATAATATATCAACTATTGAGAGGGGAGCGCTGTGAGCGGCGCGTTTTTCGATGAAAATGAACATTTTTCAACCTTTTTCATGCGTTTTCTTGAGAATGATTGATGTGTCTGACATTGCCTGGAAGGATCTGCCTGGAAGCGCCCAGATGTTATTCAGTAAGATCGGTCAAGAAATCTACAGTGATTATGAAAAAAAAGAATCAAAAT
The DNA here is from genome assembly GCA_963970005.1 of Durusdinium trenchii. Classification (NCBI taxonomy): domain Eukaryota; class Dinophyceae; order Suessiales; family Symbiodiniaceae; genus Durusdinium; species Durusdinium trenchii. Next base: position 634,060 of record CAXAMN010024995.1, read on the forward strand.
TGGAATGATAGAATGAATGACTTTACAAGAAACTTACATGATCACTTTAAACAACATAGAACACTATATGCTGAAGAGAAAAATATAGCAAACAAGGAGAAGATAGAAGACCGCAGGGGCTTATGGAATGCCTATTCATCACCAAGTGCTTTTTACAAAATAAGTAAGACTTTATACAGAAGTGGCACAGGTGGTTGTGATGGATCTTTAACAAGGGATATTATGGATGATCTGTTATTAATACCTACTAGAACTGTTCATCACAGTGAGAAATACAAACATGTTATAGAAGAATTGGAAAAGTCACCAGAAATAACCCGTTTGGTTGGGCATAACCTTGCAAGTTCTGTAATAAGATCAATCAAGAACAACCTAATACATTTGCTACAACAACCTATGCTACCCCTACAATAAAAACAAAAAGGAAAGGAACAAAAGTCCCAAAAGACTTGACTACCTCAATCCATCCGATATTGTTTCAATGTTGGATGGTTACGCTGTAACTTCTGATTTGAAAGAACCTAACCCTTTAATGAGCCACAGCTATATCAATTTTGAAGGGAACGGCCTTTGGAACATCAATCCCGGCACCAATATAAGCAATGGATTTAACCCCAATCACTCATTTAAAAAAAACATTTAAACTTAATTAAAATATATAATGTTATGGTGGATTACTCCAAGGCAAATTTTACAGAATACTAAATGACAAAATGACGATGTCTATATTGGTGCTACTTGTCAGCCATTGAGTGTTAGAATGGCAGGACATAGAAGGGGGCGGAATGGCAAAGATAAGAAACATTACAAATTGTTATCACACAATCACCCAAACATTCAATGCTGGTGGTGGTGAAATTAATATAAATATTGTAAAATTATCTTCTAAATTGACTGGAGCATTCATTACCTTACTTAGAACTCCAAGGAGTGGTGAAGAACTGAACCGATACTTACCTGACAATTATGTATATACGAGATGGAATTAATCCTATGATCTATGGAAGAATTAATGATACTGGTAATGCTGATACAAATGACTTACAAGGTACAAAGGTTTTCAAGATGCCACCCGTAGTTTAAGTTGGCAAATTCAATTAAGCAATTCCCAGAAATACACAGAATTTGAAGCGCAATCATTATCATAAATCTTTTACTATTTAAGAAGAGCTATACAATACATGACAGTTTAAGTTTTTCGTATCGTCAATACAGAAAGAACAAATTCATTATTGGTATGTCATTTGAAAAAATTGCAGATGTCAATTTTATTGGTTATAATTCTAAAATGTCAGGTATTACCAATTTTCGAGTTAAAGGAGCAGAAGGAGCATTATTAGACCCTAATGAACAAATCACTGAGGGTTTCAGAGACTGTTCTGGAATTGAGAGAAAGTGGTAGTATTGTCTACTTCCAAGGAAATTGAAAATTTAAAACATCCCAGGAAATCAAAAAATCCAAAATTCCAATTTTCCAAAATTCCAATTTTCCAAAAAAACCAAAGAAACCAATTCTGCACAGACCATGGGGGGAAGAGGGGGTGAGGCAAAGTCCTGGCACAATTGGTTTTTTTGGTTTCTTTGGTTTTTTTGGAAAATTGGAATTTTGGAAAATTGGAATTTTGGAAAATTGGAATTTTGGAAAATTGGAATTTTGGAAATTGCCTTTGGGGGAGGGGGGGGGTTGAGGCAGAATAGTATTCTTTCAATGGCACAAAAATCAATAGAAACGCAATACAAAGATAGAAACAAAATACAAACAAAATGAAACAATGCAAAAACGCGCCGCTCAGAGCGCTCCTTTCTGTAACTATTTGGTAATCGATCATTTATTTCTCCAAAAAAAATAAATTTCATAATTAATCGTTCAATATGGTAGTTGGAAGTGCTACCAAGAAAATTTTTATAATATTTATAGATCGGAATCTATTATTTTCCAAAGAACATATATTTAATTAAAATGATCAAATAAAATAATAAATCTCAAAAATACGAATATATCCCCCTTTTATTTCGATTAATCGTAATTCTATATAATAAATATTACGAAAGATCTTTATATATTTAAAAATTACGTAAATTTAATTTCGTTTTAATCTTCATATAATAATCAAAACATAAATTATAATATATTTAATCAAATATAACATAATTTTCAAATAATATTCATTTTCCTTATATACTTCCCCAAAAAATATATATAAATAAATTTATGTTAATCATATATAAATAATCTATATTTTTTACATTAATAATAATTTAATATAATAAAAATATATTTATATATTATTTATAAAAAAAATAAAACTAAAAAAATATAACATATTTAAAACAAAATAAATATATATATATAGAATATTTATATATATAATAATATATTAATATTTTATATAAAATACATATTTATATATCAAATATCATATAATTAAATATAGAATCTAAATTATTTCTTATATATAAATTCTCTATATATATAGATTAAACACAATTTTACAAAATTTTTCAATCAATTTTAAATTCCACCGTATATATATATATAAAATATATACCTTATAAATAAATTCAAATTTTAATTTATATACCTAGGAACCCAACGCCGGCACTTTTACAAAAAAACTTGCGTTTCCCATTCTCCGGCGTAACTTAAAACCTGACGGCGTTTTTCAGAATATGTGCCGGCGTTCTTTCTGAACCACTCACTTAGAAGATTTTAGGATGGATAGTGGGATGACTCACGAACAACTTGGCTCAGCTGCAGCCCCTTTGGACCGGTCGAGCTTTCTGAGAGGCGCCGCCCCTCCATCGACTGTTGATTTGCTTGATTCAATTCAGTTTGACACAACATGATGCCAGAAGTTTTGATCTTCCTCTTTTCAGCTCGCTCCAACACAATTAGGGCTCAAGGTGGAAATTCTGAGTGTCGTGAACGCTTGGATTAGTTTTCACGAGTTTTCATTCATGGCTGAACCAAAGCCAACATCTCGGACCGAAACTATCAAGGATATGTTGACGTCAGCAGGCAGGACATTTGTTTTTCGAGTCAAGTATTCTCAGTTTATCTACAGCCAGGCTTACTTTTGGGGGTGGGTGTGGCTGGCAGGCCTTGATGATTTGCCTGACAAGTTCTGGGCCGAGGCTCAAGCGGTTCTTTGGCCCACCGATGACCCTTCCGAACCTCTATCCAATGGATGTTTTTTGTTCAAGCTTTCGCTGCTTTTGTCTGTGCCCTCACATGTTGTGAGAAGCAATCTCCTAAGATGAAACTTGCCCTTGGTCTCAGGACATGTGTGACCTTGATCCTCAACGCGTCCAAGAACTTGTCGAAAACTATACGGCAAAGGAATACATTTTCCAGTTGGCATCATACATTCGGGAATGGAAGAAACAGCCGAGTCGCTTGGAAAAAACTGACCAAGTCCATGTCTCAATGAACCATGAACAACACACGGGCCTGGGAACTCATGGGAAGTTGGGTTCACTTCACTTGCCAAGGTCCGTCACCTGCCCAGGGCGAGGCTGAGATGGCACTGCCCGAGGCTTCAGGAAGCACTGCTTGAAAGCCTGTCGGGTCCGAGCAAGTGTGTCAAGTCATTAATGTGTACAGGCATCATACTACTGCACCATGTGTCTGTTCATAGAAAAATGTTGCCTTCACGGCCTTCACTCTTCCTCGCATGATACACGCTGCAATCACCACTGACTGGTCATCGGCTGCTGATTGCCACGCAGGTGTGTGTGCGCCAATGGCATCAACAATACGATGTCTTTGTACTTCATTAAGGCAAGAAATGACAAACAAAAGGAGCTGTTGTTGTTGTGGTTGTTGTGGTGGTGTTGGTTATTGTTGTTGCTGCTGTTGCCTTGGCTGTCCTGGTCATCCTCTCGTCATCGTCGTTCTTGTCTTGTTCTTGTCTTGTCAGGAACCTTGGCTGGGCATTTTTACCACTTCACCCTGCGCATGAAGGCTGGTCGCAACGCGCGGTTTCTCTAGATGAAGTTTCTCAGTTTGAGCGTTTGGTGAAGTGGCCAGGCTTAGATCTGCTCAAGCAGTGCCCCACGGTTTTTACTATTCTTTCTTTATGCTGCACCTGTGTCTGGCGACCTTGATGGAACAATTTTCCAACATATGTTTTATGTCTAGATCCTTAGGCTCTGAACTCCCAACTTGGGAACCCGCTTTTGCTATGGCTACTCCTGACGTGTGGCATCGAAAACCTCAGGGTGATGATTTGGAGGGCTTGGCTGATTTGTGGGACCGGGATGAGACTTTTCGTCGTGCTGTGGTCAAGAGAAGAACTCTATGCATTTGGCCAGACGCTAAGAAAACCGGCCTCATCAGCTACGAGACACTTCAGTTGAATGTCCATCTCATGAAGATGATGGTTGACTTTTGGTGTCCACGGCAGTCAGTTGCGAAGACTTTGCCAATGGACAACCTTAAGTGGGAGGCGGGGGTGTTGTGCTTAGGAAACTCTAGCTGTGAACACACCCCGCAAGTTGGATCCCCAATGTCTCTTCCCTTGTCAGGTGAAGGCGTTTCGTGCCACCATTGGCCTGGCAACGCGCCCTTCTGTGGTGCACTGTGAGGCAGCAGCGATCAAGGGCTTTATGAGCCTGATAGTTCGGCGCAATGATGGTTCCAAACGCAGGGAGCCTTGTATAGAAATAATGAAGTAGTAGTGTGGGCTTGTGTGTGGTTTCACACATTGAGCTGTTCCACTTTACCAATTTGATTCTGAGGACATGGCTTTACAGAATTTGTTCGCGAAGGTTCAACAGTTTTGGGAACCAAAGGCACGGACCAAGAAGAGCAAGTCAAACGTTGAGTCAGAGTCTCAAGGCGAAGTTGAAGTTGCAGTTGAGCCAACAGCGACAGCCGATGATGCAGAAATTGCAGACCAGCCAAAGGAGGAAGTGGAGACTTTGGATGGAACCTCCACCCCTGACTCAAAGCCTGCCATCAACGATGAATACCTAGCCTACACTCTTGGTGGAGAACTTCGGCCAACAGATTCGCCTGGTTCACTTTGGGCTCGCAGTCCATACTCACCAATGCCGCTGCCTGATGTCCCAGAGGACATGGACGAAGCCATGCTTGTGGAGCGGATCAAGCAGTTGGAGTGTTAGACTCAGGTTGTTTCTATCGTCAATGATGTACAAGGCACATTACCTGTGCTTTAGCTTGCTTTGTTCATGAGGCTCGGAATGGCAGAACGTCGGACTGCATTGGCTGCAATGAGTATCCAAGTGGCCTGGCAAGACTTCTTGTCTAGATCGTGTTCCAGCTTAAGTCTCGAATCATTTTGCCTTGTCAAGTGGCCTAGGCCAAGCTGCATCAGAGGCACAAGAAACACTTCCTTTCGAAGCCACTCAAATTGTGAACTGTTTGACCGGTGGCAAGAGCCCGGACAAGGGTCTGGGAAAGGATCTTCCTGCTCTTGATGCAGTTGAGGGCCACGCTTTGCTCACGCCTCTGCCCCATGACACAGGTCTCGAGACCGCTGCTTCGGGGCCCCCCCACCAAAACAGGCTGTCAGCCCAATCATGGAGGAAATGGCGGCAAGCGAAACTAAGGAGCCATTTTACTTGGATGCGTAAGTGGTTAGTTGTGCAATCTTTTAAGTGATTCGTGGGAGCATTTTTTGGCATGCATGTTGCACGCAGGAAATCGTGGAGATTGACCGCCTTGCTCAGATCGGCTTGCGGCAGTCTTGTCGGGGGCGGATGAAACGTCCTGCCGCTGCAATGAAACGTCCTGCCGCTGCACCCAAAGCAACCGCTGCCAAGCGTGCTCGAGGTCAGAAAGTAGTCGAGGAAACACCCGCAGAGAAAGGTGATGCCCGCAAGGGCCCAGCAGCAAAAAAGGCAGCCAAGGCGAAGGCAAAGGCAAAGGCAAAACCGCGAACCACGCGTTCCAGCAAGCCCAAAGCAAAAGCAAAAGCAAAAGCTGGAGCAGCAACAACAACAGCGAAGGCAGGACACTCGGATGGTAGAAAGCAGCGCGGAGACGGACCTAAGGCCACGTTTGCCCGCCGAACCCAGGCAGCCAAGGATCCCATGAAGACCTTTTGGCAGGCATTGCGCACCGCATTTGAAACCATTGTTCAGAACAAGGTTACCTCTCCCAGCTCTTTGGAGGACCGGACCATGGACTTTTTTTGGGAGACTTCTTTAGAATGCTTTTTTGCAGGACCCTTTTTGGAAGTTTTGCCAGCGTCGCTGGAATTGTGCCTTTCCAGCTGACGGTGGCCTCGACCACTACCCCTCCACTGCCGTGAAGCTTGCAGAGGAATTCCTTGAGGATTCGGCAGTGAAGAGTTTCTTGACATGGAAAGACTTGCTTGTTACTGGCTTCAGAGCTAGCCTTCTACTTGAAACAAAGGGTTCAAGACTTCAGCATGTTTTTATCATTCTTGAGGCCGCATCAAGTGAGTTTACTGTTGGTATGACCAGCTGAGAGACTGATGGCTAGGTAGAGGGTGCCGGGGAAATTGATGTTCATGTCAAGCAGTGAAATCACTGATTGGCTTATCAGTTATGCAGCTTCTTTCCCATCTTTCTTTCAGATCTATCGATCGAAACGCTATCTACTCGTGGGGTGCTGTGAGGCAAAATGCACGCGAGTGTCTCTTGCTTCAGGGTGTGTGCGTGAAACATGTGCGCGCGTTCATGCGTCTACAAGTTTGCCCCAGGTACAGCAGGCCTTCTTCTCGTCGATGCCAGCTCCCAGGGTGCTGAAAGCTTTCCTAAAACGTTGGGATGGCCCGACAGGAAATCCGGGCATGTTTGATCGCGAATGTTTCTGTGGGAATGCCAATAGGTTTGCCGGGAACCTCTCAACTGGTCTTCGAAGTTTCTTTGATGTTCATTTTCTCTTCGGGCTTGAACCTCAATCTCTTTGGCTGTTTTTGCCTCTTGAATGGTGCCCTAGAGCCAATTTCCAGTATCAAGTAGCAGCCTTATTGGATTCCGCGACACGCCATGAACCGATCCCAGCTGGAGCTTGCCCTGAGGAGATTGTTGGCCTTCAATGTTCCCAAGGCTTGATGTTCTTTTGTTCAGCCGTCAGTCTATTTCTCTCTGACCCATCAGCCCAACAAGTCTGAGTCATAGTATACACCGTGGCCACCCCAGAATTCCATCCCAGGCCTTCGTGTTATTGGTCTTAGCCACGAGCTGGCTTGATTTGCCACCACCTGCGAGCGAGGTTCAGGTGATGGAACTGTTCTCAGGAACCGGTCGATTGTGCAGGCTTGCCAAGAGTGTAGGGCTTGGAATTGCAGCGCACGACATTTCATACGACAAGTCTCAGAATCCTAGATCTGCAATGGACATCAACGAGTCTGGAGGATTTCTGTTACTTGTTTATACTTGTTTGAAGTTTGATTGGCAATTTGATTTTGAAAGCGTTGGGATGTTCTGGGTTCTTGGGGGTGGGGACCAAGGTTGATCTTGCAGAGCATCATCCATTGCAGCTGGGAAGATCTGTTGGTCTTGGCTGGAGTGCTTTGTTCAATTTGGGTATCCATAAATGTTGGCACGTCGCAACGCGATGTCTTGAATGCTATGGGCCACCCTGATTACAAGTCAACACAGTCGGCCAACCATATGGTTTCCAGGTTGGGGGTTGCTACCAGTGTAACGCTCCCAAAATGGACCCCCACAGTTTGGTTGAGGTATCTTCAAATGCTTGTTCACGCTTAAAGCTCTTGCATTTCAAATTGGGTCCCTGTAGAGGTTTGCCTTGGTCACAATGCTGACTATTTGTGTCGGTGGAATGCCTATCCTTGAGAACCCTCGATCGAGCTTGATCATGTACCACAACAGAATGATCTGGCTTCTTGTAACCCTTCGGAAACATGGAATCATTGAGACCTGGCTTTGCTTTGTAGCTCTTTTTATTGGGTAGGGTAGGTCTAGTCTGACTAGCTTTGAAAACGTGTCCTACCATAATAGTTTTGCCGATGGCTAAGATGTACAGAACTTGCTTCAACATGGAGAACTACGGGCACCCGAACGAGAAAGCTACGAGGTTGTGGGCACCTTCTTACTTTGTAGCTCTCTAAAATCAAAGCTGCTTAGACCCAAAGGCCAAGAAGAACCGCGGCCCCCCCCACGGCCATCAAGTACGTGGATGGTTCTGGGAAGGTGAGATTCAAGGGGACACCCCAGTTGAAAAAATCCCAGTGCCTTGTCAGGCGCTAGCATTTGTTTTGTGGGTTTGTGAGTTCATGAGCTTTGGTTTTTTTGTGTAAATTGTAAATCTTTTCCAAACCTCACCGCTGCCAGGGAGTATCCGCCAGCCTTTGCAGCGCAAGTGCTGCGTTCCAGAAAGGCTTTGCTCCGATCTAAGCCGCGGCTTCCACAGGTGGAGGGGGTTCCAACAAAAACAGGCTTCAAATGTTCAAGGGTTTGTTTCAACTTTCAACACGTCCAGTCATTCCAGGGGATGTACGCAAACGCTGGGAGGTGAGTTCTGATATACCACTTGTGGATCTATTTGTCCAGCTTCCAGTAGGTGATGTTTGGGAAGATGCAAGCCTAATTCAATGTTTACGCTATGTGCTCCGCTCAAAGCTTTTGAAAGTCCCTGAGGAATACAACCAGGTGTTCCCACAGTTGTTTGGATTTTGCCTCCCTTGATTGGGGAAGCGTACAGTAGACTACAATTCGACATGTGAACTCCATGTGGCTTAATTCAAGGAGATTGCTAGCATGAGTGACCAAAATGCTCGTAAGAACAGTGTTTTCGTGTTTGTTTCCAAAGTTTCATGAATTCTTAGAAAATAATTCCGGCGTAAATCCGCGTAATTCCGGCGTAAATCCGCGTAATTCCGGCGTAATTCAGCGTAACAGGATTTTGATGGAATTTGGTCATGCAGAACACTTGTTGTGACAGGAGTTTTACATTTGGCTCCACTCAATAGAGATGAGTAGTGAATCTCTTTTACGAGGTCACGAGATTTTGAGGGGACAAACCATGAGCCTTGAGAGCGATCCACAATACCAGCAAATGCTGGCTGAGAAACAAAAGCTGGAAGCCACTCAGATGAAGAACCAACACTCTTTCCTCGTTGTTAGTTGTTCAAACAAGACCCCAAACTACAGACCAATGTATTTGTCCTTTCTTTGAGGCTGTGCGCCTTCGACGTGGCAAAGGCATTGGGAGAAGGGCCGCTGATGAAGCGGAGACCGGGGCACCACTACTAGCAGCTGCTTCAGCTGCAGTACCAGCTCCTGTTGGTGAAACAGCCCTTCAGCCTGAACTAGCTTTACAAAAGCAACAAAACATAACAGAGTATTTGGTTGGTTGTTGAACTGTTCATCCAAGGTCGACCCTTCGAGGGGGCCCATGGATGTGGATTTCCCCTTGACCCAGGCAGACCCACCTCTTACCCTCTCGCCCGACAACCAGCTTGGTCTCAGCGCTGAATCTCTCCGTACGGAGCCAACACAGGTCGTTCCTCCGGAGGAAGGGCACAGGTCGGGCGCTCATGAGGCTTGCGCCGTCATTGATGTTGACTCTGAGCTCCCGAAAGGGGATGAGCAAGTCAAGACCCCTAAACCTAAGAATGATGAAAGGGGGGTCGGAACTACAACTACCATTCCTGGGGATGTGGCTGATGAGGAGTACTTGGAAGAACCAGGGATAGAAGAAAAACCACCGGCTTTTTTGTCTGTGGCTGCTGCAGCAGCACGATTGCGACGAGCGTGTACCCCAAACAGTAAGGGTGAGTACAAAGTGCCGCCTGAAGTTGCAGAACAATGGAAAGACACCACCGAGAATGGGGGACGCCGCCAACTTGAAAGTCTCTTCGAGAAGTGTGGCCACGAAACGGACTGGGTTTATGCTTTAGTTTCATTCTTGATTTGATTTTTCAGCCATCAAGGTTAACCAAATAGATTGTTCCCAAACAAAACATTCCAGTAAATCTTCGTCCGCAGGAGCGCTTCGTATCAAAGGTTCGACGTGTTTACCAAGAGTTGGATGAGTTTACGATTGAGAGCAACTACGAATTTCTATCAGAACAAGACATGATAGATCTGAAGTGGCCGGAGATCCTTGGCATCAACAATTTGCTTCATTCCCGGATCAATCAACACCCACTCAATGCTCCTACCTTCACCCCTTCTTCTCCACTCGCCTTCTCGGCCCAGGAAGAAGAGGATGGGCGCCAAGAAACATTGCCTGGCCACACCTGGGTTCACGAGGCATGCGGTTGGGCAGTAGAGCTGTCTTGGCCTCTTTTGTTGAGACCTTGCATTTGCTTTTTAGATTGTTTCTGCCACCCAAACATGAAACCAAGATTGCCCCTGGAGGAAGAGTGAATACGGGGAAGGCACCTTGTACTGGGTCAGAACCAGCCAGAAAGGCCAACGCAAGTCTCTTGGTTCTTTATTGGGGTCTCTTGAGGGTAGCTTCAAGAAAAACAATGTGGGGTAGGAAGGTATGATGTGCCAAGTTTCCCATGGCCCCATAGCTGCCATAGCAAAACGTGGACTCATAAGGTACACAAACTTTTTTAAATAGCAACATAAATGAACCGGTTACCTTTGCTTATCCTGCCTGGTTTTCATCGTGTCCAAGGAAAACACAACGGAGTATTTTGGAAAGAGCAATTGATGAGACCACGGATGACCAGACGGTGCCCGTAGTGACGGGCAAAATGACATCGTATGACCTCAGCTGTCGGATGAAGAACACACAGAGTGAAGGACACTTTTACGCATAGAGTCATAGACTAGTGATAGAGCTTTGATGTCAGGCTGACAACTCTTGAATTGGTGTTCTGTTTGATGGGGAGGGCCGGGTAAACAGTATAATCAAGTTTGCTTTGCCCTGTTCACAAGTCGAACCCCTGTTGTTTCATTAAAGGTAATGACGATGACGATGATGAGGAAGCTGCTGACAGTGAAGACGATGCTGATCAACAAAAGATCATGAAGCAAGTGAATTTCCCACCGGACATTGAGAGGGCTGATGTTCAAGCTTCAGGACTTGTCGCCAAGGTGAGCAAGGCAATCCAGAAGCGCTTGGAGAAGTTAGGCGGTCACAAAGACAAGCTGGAGAAGATGGCAAACAAGACTGACACACAAACAAAGTTTCTCAAACTACAAGTCACTTCCTGGTTTGGAAAAATGAAAGACATGGCTTTGTTTGGAGGGAATTGTCGACATCACCGCAACCAACCAACAAACTTTGTTTGTACGCTCAGGCTATTGGAAAAAGTGATCAGTTTGCACAAAAACTTGTTTGGCATTGACGAAGAGATTTGCGAGAGCTACAGCTCGGGGCTGGTGAATGGCTTCACCAAGGGGTCCTTACCCGAGTAGAAAGTTCGTTTTCTAGAAGAAAGCTTGGCATCGTTCAGTTCCCTCATTTCGAGGTCCGACTTCCAGGTCCGACTGCTTCACTCTGAGAGCCCCAACGGTGCTAAGGATGCAAAAGAAGTTCCGGGAGAATTTTGAAAGTGCCAAGAAGTCGCACTCACCTCAGAACATCCAGTCATGTGGATGAATGATGAATACCCCACTTCAAGTCAGTAACCTTCCCATACAATGGGATTTTTGGCATCGCTTTGATAGACAGGGATTTTAGGCTAAACCCTCGGCAGACCAAAAGCACCAGTCCATGGCTCAATCACTTGCATTTGTTCTGAGGTCCATCGAAGCAGTATGTCTTGAGTCCCGTCTGGCGCCATGAGCCCAGTTGATTGGATTTGGATGTTCAGCTTGGGTTTGTACAACACTGTGGGGCCATGCTTTTGCTTCCCTTTTGGTTTGTACAACACTGCAGGGACGTGTGTACATGAAAAGGTTGTGAAACATTTTTGTTGTGACATCGGTCATGCAAGGATACACGCTTGAAGACCTTTGCACACAAAAAGTTGAATCTTATGTAAACAGTAGGAGCAACCGCTCAGAAGCTCTAGTGTGTTCCGCTTTCCCTGCCGAGGATGGCTTGGAAAAAGGGCCCTGCTCAGCCCGCCGCTGGAGCAAAGGCCAAAGCAAAGGCCAAGGCGGATGCGAAAGCGAAGGCGTCAGGTCGGAAACGGCCTGAATCTGCGGAAGAGCCCGCAGCGAAAAGAAGCAAGTGAGTAGGAGCTGTGAAATAAAATTCATGTTTCGTGTGGACATTCCTGTGGGATGATCCCCATAGGTTTTTGCACATGAGTGGATCTTCTTCAGAAAACCGCGTGGCGACGAAAAAAGATCTGCCAAAGTTGAACTGCAGTTGTCACCCCACCCTCAGCATCCAACTTCCATCCACTATAAATACCAAAAAGTAAAGTTGATCCGCCTGTTTCACAATCAAGCCAGGTGAAGCCGAGGACCCGCTCATGGAACAGGCTGCTGAAAATCTTGCAGAGGGGGTATCTGGACTGTTGTGGTTGATGCGGGGTTTGGGGTCCTAATCTATGTCTCACTCACAGAAACACATTTGAAGAGTTACGTAACACGCCCTTCCCACGAGCAAACCACGATCTTTTTGCTTTTTACTACACGTGAGATTATTTAAGCCATTGTGAATCACTTCTGAATGCCGCACCGGATTGCCAAAACTTATCATGATAGGATACACCAATACACCCTGGCTCATTCAATGGACATCTCAGCTATGCTTGTTTGAACTGCGTTGGCAATTCTTTTGCTTCTGCACCTATTTTGCCAACGGTTTTGACTGAAGTGTCTAGGATTTGAAGTAAACAGACATTGGTAGGGGGGTGGTGAAATCCTCTCGCTCGCTCACTAGCCGAGGCAACAGCTTCCAGAACAGCTAACATGCTGCACGCCGGGCGTGCCTCTGGAAAGAGCCGTAGCCACAACCATGAGAGGGATCTCCACGCAACATTTTTCCGCTGGAACCTGTCCATGCCAGTTCGAATTGAAGATGTGATCCATGACACTGACAATGGTTCTATCACTTCTCACTGGGTGCGGCCAACCAGCTGGGTTAAAGAGTTGATGCGTCTATACCCTGGGTGTCTCACAGGAGGCTTTCAAGACAGTGCCAAAATCGGTTTGCAGCTACGAGCATTTTGGGAATCTTACCGGAAGTACCATGGTGAGCACGCCATTTTTTTCTTCACCCAACAATTCGCGACTAGACAGGGTAATTCCTCTTGCTTTGTTTGGGGACGAAGGTCGTGGGCCTAAACGTGGACAGTTTTTGGTTTGGAGCATGGAAGCGGTTCTGGGCTTAGATGAGCATGTCAAAACATGCAGTTGTGAGCAACACCTGTCTGAGTTGCCTCCTTTGGACATTCCTGTCCAAAACGGAAATGTTGGGGATGCTTTGCGGCAGGAAGATTTTCACCGAGCTTGCAAGCAGTCAACAAATAACAAAAACCATTCCTTCCTAACGAGGCATGTTCTGTTCGGGCTTCCACATTGGTACTACAAAAGACACCCAGCGGTTGAACACGAGCACATCAAGCTTATGGTGGAAGACCTGAAGGACCTATTTGCTTCAGGTGTGGATGTGGGTGGTGTCCGCTACTATGGCTGCATCGTTGGTTCCAAAGGCGACTTCAAACACCAAGTTGCCATTGGGAATCTTGACAGGAGTTACAACACATTTGGTACAAGATATGGAAATCTCATGTGTTCTCTTTGCCAAGCAGGAGCGCCTGGATTTCCATTTGAACTGGTTGAGCATGAACCAAGATGGGCGCCTACAATGTTCAATTCCCGCCCATGGTCTTCAACACCAATCTTGACTACCATTGACTTTGACTCCACCAAACCGGAACACCTTCTCAAACTGGACTTCTTCCACCTTTGGAAGGTCGGGCTCGGACGCGATTTCGTCGGCTCTTGCGTCGTTCTGTTTTGCAGAGTTGGCCTTTTTGATGATGGGTCTGCAAATGAGTCAAAGGATATTGACAGCAGGCTGGAGCGAGCCCACTATAGTTTCCGCTTGTGGGCTCTTGTCAACAGTTTTAGCCCAGGACTTCAGTCATTCAGCAAGGCGTTTTTTTTCAATGAAGTCCTTTGCGGATTCTCCATGGAGCAATAGCAAAGGAAGTGACACAGTCATGTTGAGCAAATGGGTTGCGTGGGTGGCAGGGCTACATTTATCTTCACCCACGGTTGCATCTCAGAAACACGTGCGGCTATTGAAACTGGTCAAACACACCGCGCAACATTCCTTTCACGTGATGGAGATTCTTTACGACCACGGCCTCTGGCTGCACAAAACCTGTGCCAAACACTTGTATTGGAGATTGTTTATGATGCTGAAGGGGTAGCGCCTTCTGGGTGGACATGCTTTTGGAATGTCAATGGTCGCCTTTGGGTTGAAACCCAAATTTCATGCTCTTGCCCACCTTGCACATGAGATAAGGGTGCAATTAAAGATGGGAAATCAGCTGGCCCTGAACCCGCTAGCGTGGGGAAATGAGCAAAATGAAGACACTATAGGACATGTGTGTCGTTTGACCCGCAGGGTGAGTGTGAGAACCGTGACCACCCGGGTTTTGCAACGCATGTTCTTGAAGAAATACGCGCTTCTGAAACGCAAGTACAGTAGTGGTGCTACTGCTTAAAAAGTTGCCTTGGAAATGCAACTGTGAGAAACTTAGTGAAGAAGTGCCTACATGTTGAAGATAGAACCATTGGGTTTTTTTGAACGGTTTAATTTGTAGTTCAACCCTTTTCTCCACCAATCCTCTTTCCAAACCCAGCCTTCAGAAAGCATAGCTCCATAACAAGCTTTAAGACATGGGTTCATCCAAACAATTAGGGCTTCACCTGCAACATTTTCATGTGAAGCAAGGGTTTTTATGTTTGTGTGGGCTCTGATTCCTATGACAGGGTATCCCACCAAAGCTCCAAGATGCTGTTATTAAAAAAACATAAGTTACAGCCAAAAGCATCCGGTGACTCGTGGCGGGCAATCATAAGAATGTTACTGACGGCGTTTTTTTTTTTTTTTTGCTAACGGCGTTTCTTGGGAAATAACGTCGTTTTTTTTTTTAAATACATCATTTATTTTTGCCGCTTTCAAAAGCGGCACTTTTCTTAACCACCACGGGGTTCTAGGTATAAATAATTTTTTATATCGAAAATAACAAATAATAATTAATATTATTTATAATAAACCATTTTAATAAAAATATATTGCATATATTCTCGGCATTTTTATTTTCTTAAACGAATAAATTTTTATCATAGATTCTATAAAATATAATTTATGTTAAAATATATCAATTCTTCTATTTTAAAGACCATCAAAAATAATTAAGAAATATAATAATTTAAATATCGTTATATAATTCATTCTTTCATTTCATTATTTATTTACAACATATTCAACCAATATTTATTTTTTCTATTTATAAAAAAAAAAATGCTTACTAAAATATATACAAGAATTAAATCGACCTTCTTATAAATTCATAAAACAATATATTTTTTGTAAATTTTCCGGAAATATTGTGTTATTTGTGTATCCGGGCGAATAATGAAATCAATGACCGCGTCGGCCGGCCGGTCGGCCAACGCGCCGACCGGCATAGTACTACTACTACTGCTACTGCTGCTGCTACTACAACTACTAATACTCTCTAGTACTAGTACCAGTACTAAAAGTTACTACTACTACTACTACTACTACTACTATTACAGTGCTTTGCGCTCACGCAGCTTAAAGGACGTCGGTATTTACGCAGTTTTTGCCGCATTGTGACACATTGATCGAAATTTGCAAAAACACTGCCATTTTACAGTGGTTGGCGCCTTGGCGGGTCAAAACCAAAAGCCGTCTTTAAGGGCCCAAATATTGATCCCTTCATCTCCCTTCCAGATCCATGATTCGGTCGATTTTTACAATAATTGTCATTTCCACAACCCTTTGTGACGAAAAACAACCTCTCCCCCACCCTCTTTTAGTCGCTCAAGATCCAAAAACGGCTCGAACTGCAGGCAAGAGCGCCGTCTTTTAGATCAGATGTAAAAAGCACTGCAAAAGTCAGGGGCCGGGCGGTCCGTGCCAAACGTTGCTTTCTGACGGCAGTCCCTCCATCACGCAGCCTGACGCCGTTGTCATTAGCCCGCCAGGTGTGGTAGTGGTCGTGGTAGTGGTAGTTGTGGTGGTGGTGGTGGCGGTATTTACAGCGTTTGCTGCCGGAGAAGTGCACAACTGTTCGCAAATGGCATGGTTTTTAGACATGTTTTTCAGACTAGAACAAACGCCTATTTCCTGTCGGGGAGCGCAAGAGCGCGTGCGTGCGTGCTGACCGAGCAGTGTCTGCATTAAGAATGGCTTGTAGTCTGTGCGAGCGGGCATCGACATGTCAATTATAATACATTGGATGTATTGGATATAATATATATATATATATTTTTGAATCAGGTAAAGACATCATTGACCTTTGGTTGAGCTTCCTCCTGTTCTGAATGCAGTGACCGACAAACAATTCACCGGCATGGAAACATCTTATTTAACTGGCACACGGTATCATTAAACGATGGTACGGCCAGCTTTTCATGGGCAGCGTGTAACTATAGTCATGTCTAATGAATTCATTTGATTGCCTTGACCCCAACTTGGCAACTCACGTTCGCAACAGAATATATATTATGTGAAGCAAAACACCAGCCTTCTTTCGATCATAAACGTTACTCGATTGAAAGCATCATGTTGTTCCTGGTCGTCCGCTGAGCGTAAGCTTCATATCCCCAACCATCGAGGTCTAACCTTGCTTGGCAAAGAATATAATTCACGATCAGTGGAACAAATCCCTTTCAACGACAAATGGGGAATCCGCTGATCACCTGCCCTTTGACAAACACGGGAAACTGCCGGGTTTGGAGGATTATCATCAACAAAGGCTGGTCTACTTACAATCTTCCACTCTTTGGCTTGAGAGGCTTAAGAGGTGCCATCAAATAGAAAATACAATTAATCCGTCCTACCAAATTCCAAGGTTGGGACCTGGGCTGATCTTCGGCTTGGGTCTCTGCCAGAAAACCCCATCCCCGTCCAGCACTCGCAGCGCTTGTGTCTCTTCTCCTGGCATTTTGGATTCAACTTCTCCCGGCGCATGGACCGGAAGTGAAGGAAACAAGGACAGACCGGCGCATGTCCAGAAACCACCTCTGCTTCGGAGCACAAGCCCGGTAACATGGAGTATTTCCAGGTCGCTGGTCAAGCTAACTCTTTCACACAAGGACTGCGGCAGGAGGACTGCTCGATCCCTCTAGATTAGTCGAAAACATGTTGTTTCACCTCGTTCGTTGCGATTCATGCCACTCATCGAGGAAGTTGAGAGGACTGAAATGAAGGACTCTTGAGACTTTGCCTCACCCAATTGTGGACTTTGCTCTTCTACGAATTTCCCCACACTTCTGCTCAGGTCTCCAATCCGTTCCCAATAAAGTGCTGATCATTTCTGACTTCTGGTCTCTTTGACTGTCAGACTCTTACGACCTAGCCGAGCTGTTTAGCTTGCTGTTGAATGGCGAACGAAATACAACCAGGCTGCTCTCAAAACCGGCTAGATCCGGCTAGTATAGGCTACCTTGCTGCCGGTTGACGCCTTTCAGGTACAGAAATCCATTCGACAGTCTTAACATATCTTAACACAACATATCTTAACTTCCACCCAAGCATACAAGAGCCACCAGTCTGGGGAATCTTCTTCCGGTGGACCAAACATCGGACCCGACCATCCACGCGAGTTTGATCAATCAGTCCAGTTCCACCCGACGGCTTTTGGGGCGAAAACGGGTCCTGTGCGTTTCCATTTCCATATTCTTGCTGATTGGACGAGAATTTAGGCCCCTCACATCCCCTAGATTGTATGATCTCGTCGCTTGTGATGTCGCAGCGAAGTGAGATAAAGGAAACCGCGCCTTTCTCCTCCTCTTCATCTGTAGCCTCCTCGGCCATTTGGATGTGAGACAATGGCTGCTGGCTTTTGAACCATCTAATCCTTTTCTCCAACCGGTGCTGAATACTACGAGTACAAAAGGCATTGTATGCAGCTTTGGGTTCACCACATATTAACCATGGAACTTAAGTAGTTGGCCAACCAGCCCATGTCTCCGGGATCAAATAAGTACCATCAACAAGAACATGGACATTTGATGAAGCCCCGATTACTTAAGGCTTTATCGTTCAAGTTCCGGCGTGGGAGCTGAAAGCCACACGAATAGAAGAACTACCTACGCTACGCACTTCAATGTGTCTTGAACGCGACAATGTGCTAGCTGTTTGAATATGTCTAAAAGTTTGACATTGTCGTTTCCCCAGGTGTTATGCAGCATCAGCGCAGGAAAGGCTGGAAAAACTCTGAAGCCGGGTCCTTCCCGTGCAGTTTGTTGAGTCCTATGTTTGACACACCAATGATTTTCATCATTCAGGGCAGTCGGCCAGTACAACCGGATCCACCGGCTTCGCCAAGAAGTGCCAAATTGGATCGATGTCCGATGACATCTTTCCTCGGGATTGACTTTCTCTAATTGATTTGGGAGCCTGAGAAACTTCACGTGGCAAAATCCATCTTCACCATCCATCTTCTTGTTACTAGTAGTAATGGCCTCCAACCTAATATCGTCCTTGCTACTAGTAGCTTCTTGATGCTTCTTGTAGATCTTCTCTGTGGCTTTCCTCAAGTCCCACTCCCTGGTCTTGGACGTCTCGTGTTCCGCAAGGCACCGAGCCTCACCCTGAGCTGAGGGCGTCTCGACGGCATCTGGCAGGTCCGGGGCGAGCCAATGCGGTCGGGCCACCCAAACATCCGTAAAACCCGAACATCTGGCACCGAACATCCTTAACAGTCTCGAACGTCCTTGACAATTTGATGGTTTCAGTATGGTTCAATCCATGTTCAAGTTCCTTCGAAGCATCGAGGGGTGGTGAATCAGCCAGGGTCCCACGGTTCCAGGCACAGACCCCGTGTCGCCAGATTGCAGGAGCCAGCAAGTTGACTGAGAATCGAGACCATGTTCCTCGAAAGATTCATTGGTTGTTTGATGATCTATCCAAAATATCTGTATATATATATAGGCTATAGGGTCCTTACATCGATGGTGTTGACACACGATTGCGGTTGACCTCATCAATACGTGTCAAAACAAGTGAAGGGTTACTCAATGGTTGCAACTTAAGATTAGAATAGACTTGAGATTACCTTCACGGATGTCGATGGTGGATCCTCAGACTGGCGACATGAAGGCTTGGAGAATATTGGTGAACAATGACCTTCATACAACACCAAACAAACTTCCCACCTTTGAACTCACTAGTTGCCTTAGACTTCACAACGGTCCATCAAATGGAGGGAACAACAATTGCCAGACCAAGCGACGAATGGTCACCAAAATAGTTGTTACAAAAACATACCAAATTGTGTACGCGTAGCCGCTAGCCTTCTATGTTTCATTTCTCCCAGGGTTCAAACGGTATTCGGCTTGCTCCAGTCCAATTTCCATCTACATATTTCAGAATTCTTGTACAAATACAGTTGACGGAATAACATGATTTCTTCTAGTCGTTTTAGCAACCCAAACAAATCAAGTGGAGTGAACAAATCATGAAAGAAACTGTAAACTTCACAGTCGAGTAACAACCAGCCCTTCACCGTTCAAAGTACCAAAAACCTGGCGTCAAACGACTCATCTGGGCCTGTTTGCCTGAGTTTTCTCGCTTCAATCGTGCACTGGTGACCCTCCCCCAAACAAGGTTCGTTACTAGGCACCGGGCGTTCTGCGGAGAAGTCGGCCTGGCGGCCAGGTGTTTTTTTTGCTGTCGCGCTGCGCAGGAACGTAACGCCAAAACACTGTAGTTCGCCAAGCTCGTAACTATAGATGTGAAGTACCGTACCCGTAGTCCTAGGTGCCTAGAAAAGATGTGAACTACCCGCAGGATCCAGGAGTGTGTTCCAAACAAAAACAATGTCCGTCGACCCAAACCAGCTGGTGGTGAACAACGCCCGTGTGGAATGGTTTGAGTGCTGAAACTGGCAGGAAAATGTGACTCGCGTCTATCTAGAACCCCCCACCGGAAGAAGTCTACATAGATGAACAAACACTGTTTAAAACAATACCTTTATCAGGGATATGTACATGTTGTGGGCCAGCAAAATTGTTGGGGACAAGTTTTGAGTGGGTGCAAGCAAAGCAGCTTGTTTAGGGACATCTGACTCTTATCATTACACCACTCCCCCCAAATTCACCTGAGGTTGATCCGGTTCATCTTTGGCAAGTAAAAGTACATACTCCAATGATTGGACACCAAAAATCAACCCAGGCTTTGATCTGATGAACCACATCTACTACCACATCCTTCTAGCTACTTAGTTAATCTTAGTTATATATAGTTATATCAGTTATATAATTGTATATAATTATATTTACTGTTTCAAGAGCGCAAAGGCAGTAATTCACAGTGACTTTTGTCGTGACCTTCTTTTCATAGTGAAACCCGTCATAACTGCAACCACATCAACATATCATACATCAACCAAATGAAGCCTGGGGCTCTTGGGGTCCTTGCACCTCTTTGGGTGTCCAGTCCCACCGACTGCAGCGGTGTCCACCGACCCGGGCCTGCACGCCCAACGCCACCGCCTCGAAGTCGTCTCCGCCCAGGTCAACAGTGGCCCTGGAGCTTCGGCCCCGTGCAACACACATGGCATGTCTATCATGCACCCCATGTCCCCTGCTTTTTCTCCAGGGGGGGCCAACACACCCAGTCGGCCCCAGTGAGAACAAGCGGGGGACATGGTATGTCCGACATGCCTGTCCGACATGCCTGCCCATGACAACATGTCACACCACGAGTGCATCCAAAGGATCTCAACGTCTTCAACGCTCAAAAAGCCGCAGAGCATCCTGATGACACCAGTGGAACACGCGATCAGTTCATCCCACTCGACCCCGAGATCAAGAGGACTTCAACTCTTCCCAACCCGTCTCTGTCCAAGCGGCGGTGCCATTCCGCCGCTGGGGAGCGCCTGATTGGAACGTGGGCGGCACCGCCGCAGCGTGGACGGTCGGGTGCGTGAACCCATCAGTGTGTAGAAGAACGTTGAGGTATCAAATTCCAGGGTTCCATCATGGTCAAATATCCTCAAATGTCCTGTGAACCTAGGATGAATACACCTCCCAAGTTAATCCAAACCCAAACAGCTTCCAAGTTTCTCCGCAATTAAAAGTAGTAGTAATATTGGTGGTTCATTTCCCCCATGAATCTGCTTTGGCTGTTAGACCCCCCAAACTACTCCGATCCACAGAACCAAGTTGATGTTTATGAACTATAGGAGATAATTTTACTTAATCATGCTGCCTCCCCCCCGTCATGCTGCTCGTGTCTTTTTCAACTCATGCTGCTCGAGGTCTTTGCTCATGGCTTAGCCTTTCTGATACTTTTCACCAGTCAAACAATAGTGTTCTTCCGTGCGAAGTTGTTTGACCGAAAAGCAAAGGGCACCAACCCAAGGATTCTGTTTTAACGGGATTGTTGTGAAGATGGTGCACTCCAAACAAAAACAAGGCTGCATCTGAGATAAAACACGTCAATAGCTTGTTCCCTGAGTAGTCCTGGATGTTCTTAAATATGCAAAGACTTACAGAATGATATCAAACCATGGGTGGTCAGGCTATCCCCAGAATCCTAAACAAAAACGCAACTCTGCTTTGCTTGATTTGAGTATGGAAACATACGGAAACGTTTAGTAACTTGATATTTATGTGGAATACTCAACTGACATTGTTCACAATTATATTGAAAACATACTTCACCATAATGAGGATGGGTCAACAGGACTTATAGACATATCATGACATATCAGTCCTCAGTGCATTGGTACAAGCGTCTTCACTCAAGCACCAGCTCCAGAGCTCGCGGTCTCGGACCGACGTCGCCGCCACGTGACCGGCCTCGGTCATCGCCACGTTCAACGAGTCCACCTGGCCGCCCGTGCCCTCAGGTGTCGCCACCTGGGAACGTCGGATTGGAAGGATGGTTGTCTGGAAGAAGTCCCGTCTGCGGGTAACAAGCTGGGCAGCTTAGGCTTGCCGATTTTGTGACATTCATTACCTCAAACACTATGTTTTTTGGAGAAGGCTGAATCTGTTGAACTACTAAACATGGGACATAATACAAAACTACGTAGGTCTTGCACCCAGCTAGTCGTTGCTACGGAGAATCATGAACATCCCAAGCCTTCCACGACAACAAAAAAGAAGCTGCTCAACAAGTCTTCGCGGTCTAACATTTTATTGTATGTTATTGTGTAGCTGATTGTTTCTTTCCGCTGGACACCCATTCAATCACCGTAACTCTTCTCTCCGAACGAGGGTCCTACGCCCTCCGTTCCAGCACCTGCTTCCGGCCGGTTCCGTTCTGTTCAGCGCCTCGTAGGCAGAGAGCAACAGCTGGCTGTAGATCTGAACCTCCAGGTGGACCCAGTCCAGCCGCGTGCAGTCGAAAGAGTGGTGCACATGAACAGTCTGCTGGGGTGGGGCAACCTGGTTGGGCAACCTGTTTTGGCCCTAAAAAGCATATATATAAAACATAAAGGATTACAAAGGTACGGTCATGATTTTTGTGCATCGTTCCCCACAGGCTTTGGGCTTAGAGCATGAATGCGACGAGCCTATGCAATCGTAATCATCGCACATATCGAAGGCAAACAACCATGGATGTGGACATCAACATAGATCAAAATGACATGCTTGGGAAATGTACCTTAGTCAACTTAGTCAACCTTGGTTCCCCACTTTGAGGCACCGGAAAACACTCACACGTTTTCCATCCAAATGCACTGGCTCCGTCGTCTTCCACAGACTTCTCTGGAGACACAAACTAGTAACGCCACCACCACAGACGACAGGCGCAAAACCCCAAACATGTACTCCTGCTCAAGGACAGCCAACACCTATAAAATACGTGGGAGTATGTCGGAGTGGGGTCTGATCAACCTCCGGAGCTTGTTGTTCAACGATGTTCAACGTTCTTCCCCCTTTGGTTGATGGTTGATCAGTGTTCGTTCCTTGGGAATTCACCTCTCCCCTCACATGGCACCGTCTGCTGTCCGAGGAAGGCGGCATTCTTCCGCAAGGTGCCGGCCACGGAGTTCCTCACGGAGCTGTCAGGAGTCCCACGTGATCCACGCACTGGATGGATTGGACATGTTTGGAGGACCCAAACCCTATCCATTTCAACTTCTTGTTGTTCAGCTCCGCTCCCACGGTTGCCTCCCTTGGTCGAAACTGATGCCGAAGGCCATCATGTACCCCACGAAGCGCCTGGCCGGAGGATGCAGATTCATTTTCAAGCCCCTTCTTGAATCCTTTCGCCCACCGGGCCCCACTTCCCCCCTTGGTCGAAGGCCTTGGATCAACTGATATCCCCTGCTCTGTTCATTCGAAAGGACCATTTCCATCCTGTCCAGCTAGGGACTTGGCCCATGAACGGTTCATCACCAGTGCCCAGTGGGTCTCACTGGAACGTCACCACTCGAAAGCTCCGCTCGACTGCCATCGACCAGTTCCTCAACATGTTGTCAGTTCCTACATGCTTCCCCTGTTCCAACATAATTAGGTAAGCGTCAGCGTTACATAATGCATAATACTGTGATCTAATCTTCAAACTGCTACATGGACAATGTCACAATGTCCCATAGGACACCAGCTATTCAGTTCCTCAAACATCTTGGGGACACGTCATTTCCCTGCGTAGATCCCTCGATCTCCAAAAGACATGCCGGCGGGTGCTGCAGGAAGCTGGTCATCGCCGGCTTGCTGAACTGGCTGCCTGCGCAGGGAACGGCCCAGCCTTTTGAGAGGTGTAGCGCGTGGGCCCAGCTTTGAGGTGGTCTAGCCCTAGCTACCTTCCCAATCTGGAGCCAGGTTCACCCAGTCGCCACTATCTTACTGACAAGGGGTCATAGGTACGCTTTTCTTGGGAATCACTGGCTCCCCACCAGAGAGTGGCAACTGGATTGCACTGGGGCTGTTTGAGACAGGGGTAGTACAGTCATCCTCTTTGGGGTATCTATCCAAGAGCTAACAATGGAGAGTCCAATTGTGACCAGTGCTCTAGGAACCATGACACTGTTTAGCGAAGCCTTGTCCCTATTGCAAAAAGGCCACTTGCTCCTCCCGAAAGCAAACCGTTTTGGGGATTGAAGCAGATCACACACACATCTCTGAAGTCTCTGATGGTGTTCAGGAGTTTCAAGCTTGTATCATCTTGTATCTATAGTCTTTGCATCTCTTTGCACTTTTCCAAGAACCTTAACCCCTCCAAACCACGTCCGAGGCGCCCCGCCTGCCGCCAACGATCGCCGCCACACCGCCTCCGCCGCATAGGCCTCGGTGGCGCTGTAAGGCGCTGTGAAACGATCTCTTGATGTAACAACACCATGTATAAAAAACCACTACCTGAGACCACTGGGACCGGGATAGTTCTTCACCACTACCTTAACAACACCAGTTCTGGACCGGGATGATGAAACATCTTCATAACTGGGGTGGTTCTTCATAGCTGAGCCTGAGCCCAGATAACTTGAGAGGAGGGAGACACGAAAGGTAGGACAGCGGGAAGAGAAGAGAACGCGAGAGGCAGGAACAAAAATGCAATGTTCGACATGGTGATTTATCCCTTCGGAGGCGACCTTTCGTAAATATATGTTCATATTATGCACTCTAAATGTTCAAACATATGCTCTCGAAATGTTCAAACAGATTCTTAGGAAAACATAGGAAAACAAACTTGCCCCATGGCTCAGATCATCGGTGAGCATTGAATCGGAACATCATAGGATTTGAACTATCCTGAAACCATAAGAGGCTCACGAAAGCGCTCCCCAGGAGAGAAATGACGTGCTTCACAAAACAAACTCTAGGTATGTATCCCCTCGGGGAATACCTTTCGTGATTAGAATTTCATATTCACTCTTTCTGAATGTTCAAGAGGGTTTCAACTATCCTGAAATCATGAGAGGCTCACGAAGACGTTCTCCAGGAGAGAATTGATTTTAGAGGGGGGGGAGGGGGTCTGAATTGAGCGATCAATTATTAGACCCGGACGTCCCAACACTTGCTTCGCAAGACAAACTCAAGGTATCCCCTAAAGGGCTACCTTTCGTGACATGGTGAAATTTGCCTGATCGGTTCCATGAAACACTCCGGCATGACTTGGGAACGGGACCAAGTCACCCCCACTCCGCATCTTCGGTTGAGCCCAACAACGGATGTTTGGCCAAAACCCTGAACGAATATGAACAGATGACATCAAAAAGTCAAAACCAAGAAGCGTGTGAATCAAACCCAAAACCTGATCCCTCTATGGTTGCTTTCTAATAGCTTCCACGATGTGGAGGTTTTCGCCATTGGCCCAGGCCAGCCCGCTTGCCTCACAGAGAGACAGGAGCAAGACGTCTTCCCAGAAGGTGACCTGGACGGTTTGGTGTCCCAGCGACAGCACGGCCAGACTTTGTCGGTTGTTGTAGGGGCTAAGACAAAATCAATTCAGAACATTGCTGCATTGCTGCCTACTTTTTGGCCGCAAGTTCCTGCGGTTTGCTGGTCAAAGTGTCACTTCTTTGATCTTCTTTGTGTTGTCGAAAACCGCAAACCGTCCTCCCAAACATGGCATGGCCATACTTCCGACCCACCATCCAAATCCATGACCTGAAGAGGCTTCGAACATCTGACTGCCCGATGTTGTGCCTTTGAATCCGACCATCCAAAAGGTTCCCCGGAGCCTTGTTCCAAAGCGCATGGTTGTAGACGTGCGAGAGCAACGAGACCTCGATCTGCTGATGGTCTAGTCACCGTGTGGGATGGTAACGTGTCGTTCAGCATCCAAACGACACCTTTTCATTGAGTTGAAAGATTTATCATTTCAGAATGTCGAAACCAGGGATAAGTCCGGACAGAGTCTGGATGTCTCATTCCCTGGTGTCTAAGACTAAAGCTACTAGGTCGGAGGCCATTGCAAGTAGGTTGGAGGCCATCGCTACTAGTAACAAGAAGCTACTTATCCTTTCAGAATCTTCAACGTCTCCGCTCTCTCCGCTCTCTCCTCCCGTCGCTTGCTCCATGCTCCGAGTGGCTGGTTTGCCCTCCTGCTCGGTCCGGTACAGCTGTGCTAGGACCTCATGAGCGTTTCGGAACATCTGAAACATCAAGAATGACCACTCCCAAGGACGACATTTCGGATACACATTGTATATTTATCACATATACTGCATGAAACAAGTACACCAAACAGCTTGAATCTTCGGATCTTTTGGGGTCTGTGGGCAACCGTCGCAGCCGGTTGCGGGTGCCTCCTGGACTCATGGTGAGATCATGCCGGGACATCCCAAAACAGTTCGCGCGGAAAATGAGGACATCTGAATACCCGGTGCGAGGAACATCATTCTGGAGAGTGTACAAGGCTGTCCCAACTTCCAATTCTTCACACCAGAACAAGAAAGGATCTATAAATATATATATATATGTACACATAATGTGTCATTCTCATTTGCAAGACCAATACGTACTGTGCCTTTTTGCTGACAAGAGGACCGATTGCGTCCCTAATGACAGGTCTTGCGTCTTGAATCGGGGGTTTTCTAATTATGAGGATCTTCGTCCGTGAGGGTTCCAGAGGTTCCAGCCACAAATTGGTCTGAAACAATAGACCATTGCAATACGATGCTTCTTTAGGTTGCCCCGGAGTCTGCTTGAAAATGGACACCAAACCGAAAACGCTGACTGTCAATCACTCATCAACTACCCTACGTGCCAGCTGCGGCATTGACGCATTTGCTTCAGTCCATGCAGGAACCTTTGTGGGAAGCACAGTGTACAAATAGGTCATTGGTCCGCACAACCTGTTTTTGGCGCGCATGACATTAGCTGCAACATGTCTTTCATCTCTGGCTCCAAACAGCTCTTGAATTCCAAAGTTCCAAAGGGCAACGATGATGAACAACAGGATCTTTGGCTCCAACCATCTGCCAAGTAGGCAGAACTTCAGGTTAGGCACTGTACAACAGGTTAGCACTGTACCTGATTCGAAGGACCCCGGTGGTGTGGATGGCCATGGTGAGTGATTCACCTCCACCCATGTGATAGGCGCCATCCTTCGCTCCGCCTGTTGAAGGTTCGGCCCCCGAGCCATGAGGTCGCGCCCAGACCTCAGGACTTCGGCGACCCGCAACGAAACGACACGAAACTGAAACGACACTGAACTTACAAACCATGATATAATCAATAGTTTAATTAATAATATACGATGACATACAATATGATATTAGTTAGCTAATGTATATATATTAATCTTAAATGCGATACTCGTTAAGATACAATGATACATATTGATAAACCTATACAATGCAGCACAAAGACGACCCTCTTCAAAGTGTTGGACCTTTTTGGATTGTATAGCTCTTTTGGTCTTCCCTATCACCAGTCACCGGCGCTGTGCGCGCACCCTGCGCTCTCGACACCCTCGTTCGGTCACCGGGCCAGGCATCATTCTGCTCGTCTGCGGCATCCAATGCCACTTTGAAGCAAGACTTGAGTGTCTGAGGCGCCGCACGACCGGCCGCACGACCAGCGCCCACACGCGCAGCGAAGAAAGAGAAAAAACCCAAAAAAACGACGGTGAAATGCCAAATTTAAATACACATCAATTCAGCAGCTAGCAAGTTGTCAAGCTCGTCTACGTTCAGATGATTTCTGTTGAACACTGTGAATTGAATCCCAGCACCAGAACCTTCTCCAGTGAGGCTTCTTCAGCCCGGGTGAGTTTATCATTGGTCAGGCGCTTTGTTTCTACATCACCTACAGCACTTGCAATCTAGCGTAAGTTGCGGCAGTTCTGGGGCTTTGGAAAAAGACACACACACACACGCAAAACAAACATATCATAATATATATTAAACAAAAACAAAACAACTAAATTATCTACATACATATACGTATTGCCGTATTGCAAATTATTGCAACAATCATATATCATCACTATTCACCACTTCAATATTCAAATTCCGGTCCACGGACCCTTGGTTCGAAGCGTTCGAACCTGCGTCCCCAAAAGGTCAATCTGTCCAAATTCAAAGCCCCTCTCCGCTGGCTCCCCGAACCTCAAAGGCCGAACAACTGAGATGTTTGCCCAAAGCACCTTCCGTCAGTCGATCCCGACGTGAAACCTCCCGACGTGGGGCTCGGTGGGGCAAGAGATGAAGTTAGATGAACAGGATTGCTTGGGATCTGGTTAGGTTTCTGTTTGGCGATGTGTCTTGGCACATGCTAGAGAAAGTGCCCCCATTGGATGGGTGCTTGACTAAAGACGTTCAGTGCATTCAGTGGATTGAGGGGTTGATTGCCATGGATGGCCATATCGGCTGGATATGTTTGGTCAACAAGTGAGCGCAAGTGAGACATCTGTCCTCTCCATCATGTGTGGAGCTATGGACAGGATGCAGGTGGGGTCTTGTTCAGTGTGGCGAGATCATCAGAAGAACCTGATCCCGGTTTCTGAGCAAACATGTTCTGCTTTGATTCCTACCTCTTGTCCGAAGGTTTCGGGGGATGAACATCAATTTGCTGCTACCCCCCGTGGATACAAGACATGACGTTCAACAGCTGTAGAAATCCTGGGGCTGACTAGCTCGGATGTTGTTAGATATTTGTCCCACCAGGCGTTCTTCGGCTTTTGGGCATCCCTGCTGTCGATGTCAGTGCCTGGGTCGTCCTTCAGCACCGCCAGCCGCAAGACCTTGGTAGATCGCGGGCAGCAGGGGTCGACCTTGGACGCTGCTTAAACCCTTGTTTGACACTTGCTTCCAAACTTGTAAAATCAATTCTTGGACAACATACCAAAGTTGTTTACTCAAAACAACCACAGGTTTTGATGGTGATGCTGGCTGTGGCTCTAGACTCCAGGTTGGAGTGCCACAAATCCTACAGCCAGCGCATCAGCCAGCCCAGGATTTCTTGACACTGGTCTTTGGCTTTGCTTTTCAAGATGAACACCTTCCTGCATCTTCCTGTCTCAACACCATGCCGTGGCATGGACCGAACCGTATGGGCCACTTGCGTGGTCAGCACGCCCCGCCTGGCAGAAGGCCGCCCGGATCTTGGGCTCCAAGAGGCGTTGGCGCAGCTTCTCCATGTCCTCCTGGACCGACCGACGATGTTCTTAGGTACCAGTTAAACCTAGTGATAGTTCACTTTTGGGGGGGCTGTCCCTTCTATTACTCAACAAACCAACAGTCAAAAGACGTAACAAGCCATCCATGGGGTCTTCCGGCCCCCGCCACGCCACGCCCCACGCGACCCCAGAGTCCACTAAACACAGGTCCCATGTGTTGTTGAACACTCTGGTGAGCTTGCCAATAGCTTACCGCTTGCCAATAGCGAGTGCAATTGGTTTTGAGGATAGCACTCATGGCCACTGACCAACGCTTTTGGATTCAAGACCTCAGCCGCTGACCTGCAGGAGACCACTGCAATGGCCCAAGCGGTCCGTCTTCCTTGGTAATTAGGGCAATGACCAAACGGCAATTAAAGTCGTTGGTTGGATAGGGTCTCCCTTGCAGAACCCCCCTGAGTGGCCTCAGATCTTGCTTCTGTTTCACGTCCCGGTTGATGGAGCAAACCCCTGCATCAAGGGAACAAAGGTGGCCGCCCAACGATGGCCAAATGCTACGCTCGGGATTTGACAGAATGACATCCTTTTGACGCCCATAGCCCATCTCAACAACGATTTCTTGTTTTGTGCCTTCCAGCCCTTCAACCCCACCCTGGCTGTCCTGCACTTCGGCTCCTCATGACACAAGCCATATGTCATGAACAAACATTCAGGCAAAATCAGCCCATCCGGCCCATCCCCACAAGCATTCATGGGTTGACTTACGAACACCTAATGCACATAATGCAAAACTCACCTGCACCATATCTTTCACTAGCCCATGGCCCATGATCTATGGAAATAAAGGATAGTCAACAAATGTACATTAATTTCAGTGACTGTCCCAGGTCCCATATCCTGTCTCACTTCTTTCATCAACAATTCCTTTCCATCCTTGCATTGACCTGTCACTGATGCAGGACATGTCTTGGCACCTCGTCATCCTTTCCCGGGTCCTTCAAGGAGACGGTCGACCAAAGGAGACAGCTCCTCCATCAACTGCCGAATTTGCTGCTGGACCTGCATGGCCATCGTTCCTCCATCATGAATTCATATGAATTCCACCCGCTTTGAAACCAGCATCCGCTTTCGGATGGTCAGTGACCCTCAGGCATGCTTGGTCGCAAAAAGGGTTTCCCGAGGTGGCACATTGGAGGACTGACTAGTTAGTTAGTTAGTTGATGAAGTTCTTGCAGGGTAAACCAATGAATAATCAGCAGGACCATGCTGGACATCTTCCCGACCCAAGTGATTTTACATCGCGCAACGATGCTTCAAGGCGATGTCCTCAGCTGTAACACCTCAAGGTCAACGTCGTGTGAAGCCAGCTCTGCTCTGCCCACCATCCACATCAAATGATTCAGCAGTAGAACCTAGGACCTATAGTAGACCTCTTCTGTCCAGGAGACGATCTGAGATGTGATCGTGTCCCCCAGGGGCGCCTGCAGATGCGACTGCAGTTCCGGAGTCATCTTGCGCCTCAGAATCTTCCGCTACCAAAAGTTCCATCGTGGTGATTCTGAAACCCTCAAGAGGAGGATGAACTCCTCCTAGAGGCACGCCGACACGGAATGCCTTGGTATTGCTAGCCTAATGCTAGATGACCTTGCCGAAGCATTGTCCATAAAAATCTCAGAGTGCCCGTTTAGAGGTGGGATATCTTAGGAAAGGGTATATGCCTCATCAGACCTTTGCCACTCGAGATCAAGCGAATCAAAGGTCTTGATCAGTGTGTAGACACTTCCTGCTAATCTGCAGCCCCCGATGGCCAACCTTGAGCTGTGCTGCAGATCGAAACCAAGATCCCCCACGGCTCACGGCCCTTGCCCAGCTGATGGAAAGGCTGTGCCTTAGCTAAAAAAACTGAGACATGAAACACCCGACATACACATACCAAACACCTGACAACCCCCTTTGCCCTAGCTTTTAGATTATTTAAGCCAATGTGCATGGAAATCATCTACAAACCAAGCTATAGAACAAACAAATGCTGACAAATCGCTTCGAACTTCGAAGATCCCCTTTTTTACTTCTAGAACTCCAGGAGAACTATGGCATTGCTATAGCTGTT
Source organism: Durusdinium trenchii (assembly GCA_963970005.1). NCBI lineage: Eukaryota > Dinophyceae > Suessiales > Symbiodiniaceae > Durusdinium > Durusdinium trenchii. The sequence continues at coordinate 665,274 of CAXAMN010024995.1, forward strand.
CTGTCATGATGTTCGTATAGATACGCATTCTGCCCCAATTCTTGCTCCTGCTCTCCTGAATGATCTGAATGTTTCTTTCCAACTCATCCACCCTTTCCATCCAGTCGCCACGAGCCGGGCGAAGCTCGGCGCCGGCGAGACCTGCGCAGCTCTCGCTCTCGGCGGCGGCGTCTCTCTGGTGGGTCGTGTGGAGCGACCGTGACCGGGTGAAGTGCATCAAGAGGTCACCATCCCGAAATGCATCTCCAGTCTGATGTATGAACATGATGGGACATGTGTATATATATATATTATGTGTAATACTCCGTAATTATGATGTATATTATATACAGTACAATATAAAACCCAATGCCCCCAACTGGTCTTGGTTTTGAGATGCCACATGGTGCCACCACTCTCCACCTCCACACCTTCACTTCGGCCGGACAGGCAGGCCTCTTTGCTCGCCGCATCGATGAAGTTTTGCAACTCCTTGACCTCGGTGCGCCATCGCGTGCGCCACCCACCGTATGCGAGGGAGTGGCGTCAAAAGCCGGCATTGGGAGTCTGGGAGCCTGTAATTAGCCACGAGCTACATAGTAGAAGGAGACGTGATTGTCTTGAATACATTTGGGTTCAAGTGCTACCTACGAGAAAGCGTCGTCCGTATCCAGAAGGTGGAGTATCTTCCACAATTCGCAGGTCGCCACATTACTCTTGGGGGGGGGCAAGTCAATATAACATGGTTTTATCTGTATGAATAATTAATGTTTGCAAGATTGGTTTGTCATCCAATTTCAAGTCGCATTCTGAGAGCCACGTATTATGATGTGGTGGATGGTAGAGCCAAGGAGCCAACAACATCAACCCTGGCTTTGAAAATCCAACAATCCTGGCAGTGCTGAAGAGTGTGCTGCAGTTGATCTGCTCAGCTGGAGCCACCCGACAGGGTCACAGTCTTCTGCAGCCTCACATTTGATTGGCTCCCTTTTGGGGAGAATGAAACAACTGGAGCTCAAAGCCAAAACATCTTAGCTTAAGCCTTACAAGTACCCTTGGGTGTGCATCTTAATGTTATAAACCTACACGTCTTGCTCTGTTCCAAACAACACATGTGCCGCGGACGAGAAAACACGTGAGGCTTGGCCAAACGGCCAGCCTTCGCCACCCCTTCGAGGTCGTACCTGGCGAGTCAAACAGAAAGTCCCATCATCCTCCCATGAAGAGCTTTCATCCGAGAAAAACGACCTTTTGTTGGAGGTCCCGCCTGCCCCACCTCTGAAATCCTCAAGAAAACATAAGAAAGCCACCTCTGGACCTCTGGGCCTACCACCAGCCACCTTGCCTCCCTCCCAAGCGCATTCGACTCTGCGGCTCGTTCCGTGACTTCAGCGCACTGCATGTTCCGCAGCCAGGAGGTCTCATAGACCGCCAGCTTCCGGAGGCTGTCGCGCACGCACTGCCCGCGCCTCAGTACTGGCGCCGTAAGCATCGTCGCGACGATCGCATCGTCAAGCCCAGGAGGGCGATCTCGAGACATGGATCACATGCGAAAAAACATGAAACACTCAGTGGGAGGGTGGCGCGGCCATGCGCGGCCCAAAGGGTAGCGTCTCAGCCCCCCCGACTTTTCTTCCATGTCCTCGCGGCGGTCGGCCCGGCTTTGCTGTGGCCGACTGTGCCCTTTCTGTAATGGGCCAAGCAATGCATGTTCTTCACCTCAAGTAGACACGTGAAGCCCAGCCTATGGCTTCATAAAAAAAAGCTGAAGCAAGAAACACCGCTTGGCTGCTTGGCTGGTTTGTCCACAAAAGCATCAAAACATATGAAAAAAATTTTCAAAAAACCTCCAGTTCTCCAGTTTTTCCCGTATTTTTTGAGGCCGGTCCAAAGACCCCACTGTTTCTGCTGCGCCCCATCACGCCTGAAGGACCTCCAAAACATGTGTCATCTGCTGCTCGTAGAAGTGTTGGGCCCTGTTCGCCTGGCAGTGTTCGTTAGAGCCATCCTCCAAGAGCTGGTGTTCCCAGCAGTTGACCTGAAAACACCAAACATCACAAAGCCACCGACCACGTAGGAACCATCTGCTTGATTCAAGGATTCGACCCTGAGGATGTTCAATATTGGTCAATATTCATGCCATCCACCTTAGAACCCACAGATCAGAGTGTCTCCTCTCCGGGGGGCCGGGGGATAAGCATCGACAACAACTTCTTGAAATATCAAAGATCAATCCGAAAGATCAGGCGAGAATAGTTGAGATAACTCAATAAGACCATCCCACAGGTTGGCCAACTGCCAATAGGTCAGTGTCACAACTGTCTGTTTGTGTCCTTTTGCCACTTCAAGTCGAATTCAAACCATATATCCTTTTGACGCCAGGGCCAAAGCGCGGCCAAAGTGGTGTCTGGGATGGGCCCGTCCAATTGCCAGGTTCAGGGCCGACCTGTTCAGGGCCCACGTACGGCCACGTTCGGTCACTGGATCCGAAAGCCATCGGTATATGAGCCAATTCGTCCGATTCTCCCCAGATCATTCATATCATCCATATCAGGTTCTGAATCTGCTTAAGGTGAGTATAGCATATGTGCAACAACATAGGCCTCTGCGATCCGGTTGGCAACCTCTCGATCCCTCATCCTTCAGATTTACCATCAGTCTTTTTTCACTGGCAGAACGCTGCGTGATGCACCGGCAGCGCAAGGAGAGCAGGCTGGCAGCCTGGGAAAATGGCATTGGCTGCCTGAACACTAAAGGGGTTTAGTGATAAGTTATATGCTACTGCTGGCCTTAGAGGTACGTAATTTAGAATATTTAGATATTACATGAGTGTAGATAGCAGCAAGTTCTGTCTTCAATGCTCACCTTGTGCCAGCGTTTCACACGTGTCCCTGTAAAAAATCATCTACAGCCACTGATGGCCTTTGCATGAGATCGCGCATGAATGTGGGCTCCAATGAATGTAGGGTGAGCAAAATCCGACCCCTGGTAATCCCCCTCAACTCTTTTGCAACGATCCCGAACAAATGGCTGTGGGTCATGTCACCGAGATACTGGACCGACCGGAAGGTTGTTCGCGAAAAATGGTGGACTGGTCGGGCTCCAGGTTTTGACCCATCCCCAGTCCCTATATTCCAAACATGTTCAACTCAAAAACTCTTGGATCCTCTACAGTGTACCAACTCTCCATGGACTCAAGCAGAACGTACAAACCTCCGTCTTTCAATTAAGGTCCTGGCCCTCCCCGTCCACTCATCATCCTGGGAGTCCTGCCTAGATGCTGTGTGGAACCGAAGTTCGCTCGCTGATGAGTTCCATGCGGTCGTCCGCCTGGACGCTTTGATTTTAGCGAAAGTGGTCCTGCAGTAGGCCCCTTCCAAGGATAGGCGGTTGGCCACTGACAGTACATATGGTTATCATGACACCCAATATATATATATATATGCAAAGAGAGAGAGAGAGAGAGGTTTTCTTGATTTAGTGCACACACTTCAAACATTAGAATTGAACTAGAATTAAACTTTGTTTGAATTGAAGTAAATCAGTGGCACAGAAGCAGGTGTAGCAGCAACCACTGACCAATTATGTTATAACTAATAAAAGCTAATAGTGACTATAATAGTGATGTCCTAATAGATGTGTATTGCGTATAGCTGTATAATTACAATAGCTATATAATATAAACTAATATATGACTGAGACATGCCTGACAACAAAACAACAACACTACCACTGTTTTGGGGGTTCTAGCTCCTGTTGGGTCTCCAAGCTGTGCTCATCTGAAACCTCGCCCCGATCCGGTCTCCCCACCGGCAGTGTCCGCCGGTCGGCCCCTTCGGCCGAAGATCCCGGTGAATCACCGGACCGGTATCCGGCGGGACGTCCGCTTGAGTCGACGACGCCACCAAGCAGTCCATGTGGCAGTCGACTTCATGGAGTGGCAATTCATGGCAATTCTGGTTTCCTCTGAAGATTGGAACATAGACAGCCAGTGTCAGTGGAGCATGTTGAGGTAGGAACATGCCTTTTCTGAGAGAAACGCTTGTGTTGGCTGGCCTTTGCCAAGCTTTCGCACGGTGAAACTTATGCGGATCTTCTCCGAAAAAAATCCAGATCGTTCACACTGCAAAGCTCGTTTGAGCGAACCTCTAAAATGAGGGCATGTTCTGGAGATCTTCTTCCTCGCTAACCTGTGGATCCGTCGTGCCGGCTGGATCGTCTTCTGAGTCCGTCGTGCCGGGGTGCACCTGCCCACGTCGGACATTCAGCATCACTGCTCAAAACTCATAGCGATGGCCTCCAACCTACTAGCGCAGTAGGCCTTTGATGTTTTCCTACTCTTTTCCCAATCAGGACGGACTGGTCAGAGTTGAGTGTTCCATCGAGTTCCTGCATGTGCTTCTTCTAGCTTGTTCCCAACATGTCCCACAAATTGTCTCTTCCGTCTTCCGTGCCTTCCCTTTGCCTTTGCCATCCTTGCCGTAACCTTTGTCAAAGCCCTTCCCAATGACTTTGCCTTTGCCTTTGCCATCCTTGCCGTAACCTTTGTCAAAGCCCTTGCCAGAGCTCTTGCCAAAGCCGTCCCCCTTCTCACCCTTTTTCCCTGCAAACCAACTTGACATCTCCAAGTTCAGTCGGCTTGAAAGTTTCCGGCCTTGTGAAACTGCTTTAAGTGTAGTACAATAAATTTGATGCCAATAGCACTGTCTGTCGGATCTGCCTTTGCCATCTCCTTTGTCGCCCTTGAAACCTTTGCCCTTTCCATCTTCCCGGTCCTGGCCACAAACTTAAGGCTCGGAGGTTGGAGCTAGGGTGGAGGCCATCGCTTCTAGGTTGGAGGCCATCGCTAGCAGGTTGGAGGATGTTAGAGGCCATTCCTATTGGTCCTGGCCACGAACGTGTTGGTTTTTTGTGTCAAACATCGACCCTTGCCGCAAGAGGGCGTGAATTCTGAGTGTACGAGGGTCCTCAGTGTCGCCGGGTTCTTCTGTCCCCTCCTGATCTCACAGGTGCACCACTGCGAGTCCACAACAGTG
>CAXAMN010024995.1:670298-696583 GCA_963970005.1 Durusdinium trenchii
TAGTCCCCTCCTGATCTCACAGGTGCACCACTGCGAGTCCACAACAGAGAAAATCAATTAAATTCATGGTTGTTCACACCAAAAACAAACACAAACTCAAACTGCCCTTGGCCCTTGGCATAACACATCCAGGTTCAGTCATTACATCATGTCTCTTCACTGATTAAGACAACGTACTTGTCTCAACATGCCTGGTTCCAAGCATCTTTAATGCAAATCCACAATTTGCTTGCTACCCTCCACGGGATGTTGTACCAGAGCGGAATTGCCAGCAGCACCAGTCCAAAGGCGACCACAAGAGGTACGAAAATGAACTCAAGTTGGCTTGCAACCTCAACGGCGCTGACCTGCAAAGGTGGCCGGCGAGCTCACGCGGGGCGTCAGTGACCAAGCAGGCTCACAAGGGCTCTGTTAGCAAACACATGCAAAAAACAATGTTGATTTCATGTACATCAACCAAGAAAAGGGAGATTGTCATTTGGAAAGCACCACATGATCATTGCATATTGCAGTGGCCCTTTAGGGCCGACCCCCGACTCTCCCGCCTGAGGCAGTTCAGGGTGCCGAAGGAAGCACACTCGATCGGTCTCCTCCAAAGGAACCTCTCCAACAATCTTTTGCTCAAGGCTGTTCAGGTCGATAACCAATTTCTGGGTCTGATCAGCAAAGTTCACGATGCTAAAAATGAGCTCCACAATGTTACCTCCGATCGGCAAAAGGCAAAAGGCACGATTTTGTAGATCCTGGAGTTTGTGGCCAAAGTGTTTTCCACCGGTGGCTGATTCAACCAGCTGCCAAATGTTTGTGATACGTGGCTGGTTGGCTCGGATGCTTTGGTGGCTGGCTGGCTGACTCCGCCAAGTCGCCGGAATGGTCAATATGGTCAATAGCACAGCAAAACATCCAGCAAGACACAGCAATATGACATCCAGGGGCGGCAGAAGCACTGCAAGTTGCCTGTTTTGCAACAATGCACCAGCATCTTATGAGATGTGCACACAACTAATATATGACCATGTGGCCCACTCGCTTTGAGCGTCTATTTGGAGATCCCTAGAAATGACTTGATATCTCATGACCTCATGGACCGCTAGGGACCTCAAACGAACCTCATGTTCAAACATACGAGTACAACTTACTTTCACTTTCAGGCTCAAAACCCCAGCTACCATATCAGGGAATGATACACTCATTACTTTGGTCCAAACAAAACCTTCGATGCAGCCTTTCACCGAACTACTTTGCACCACGAAATCAAGGGCAATGAAGAACATTGAAGAACACCAACGCAGGAAAAACAATGCAAAAACGCACGTGGAACTCTCCTGGCCCTTCTGTTCTGGAGCGTTCGATACCCACAAGGTCTGACATGTTGACATGGGCGGTGCTGCTGGGGGAGTACCATGTTCATCCACCAAATCCAGGGCACCTAGCATGGACAAGGCCCACCCGCACAGGAACCAACGCATCTTGCTCGTTGTCCTCAGATCATCCTGGGAAGGTACGCATGCATGAAGGTGCAACTCTGCTGGTCCAACAAATCTCGATATAGTGGGAATATATGGGATCTTCACATTTGCAGGTTTCACCCACTACTTCATACAGTCATACAACTGATACAACTTCTTTCCCTCTCCCTTATGGGTCGACTTCACACACCGACATCGGGACTAACAAATACTCACAGCGCAGAACTCTCGACTCCAATTTGCCAGAACGGAGTCAAGGTGCCTCACCAATCCTCAGCAAGTAGCGGTCATGTCGACTCCAAAAGACACACGCGGACTGAACAGTTTTTCTCTAGAACAGTGCTGCAAAACAAACATCAGGATGTGATTGCCAAGTGCTACAAAGACAACAGCCCTTCATTAAACCGCCAACAAGGCACTGGATGGCCAGCGAGAGTTCAACAGTTCTCAAGTATTTGTCGAAAACAAACATAGCTACTAGTAGCTCCTGGCATCACTACTAGGAGCAAAAAGCTACTAGTAGCTCCTGGCCATTCTAGTAGTAACAAGAAGCTACTAACAAAGGGCGGAGATTTCGTTGCACTAACATGTATTGACCGGAAAGTATTACCCACTCACAGGGACTTGGAGGAAGAAACTTCGGTAGAGAGCGGGCAGGGACTTGGAACACGGGAAAGCAAAAACCTTTCAACTGAAGCTTCACTGAGACAATCCAAAACCAAACTCATCGAAGAGACCTGTGCACATATCGCCAAGTATCTCCACTTCCATACAAATTTGAAGGAGTTCTCCAAAACCGCCAATGCAAGCAAAGACAATATTTACTATTGCATATTCTCTAATACGCTGTGTGGTCTCGGTTAAGTCTTTGATGGTATCGTAGGCAGCTCCCTGGGGAAAGCAATGTGCGGCCTTGACGTTGTCGAAAACATATGAGGCATTCACCACTTTGCTCACAACAATGATTTCCTGGGAACGCTGTGGGAACAGTGCAACCCAACTCAACTGATGGAAAGGTGGGCAGAAAGGAACCTGCAAATGGTTCTTATGCCTTTATGTTATGATTTTTCTTACCATGCCACTCCTCTCATAGGAAAATTGAGCAGCGGTGTTGGAACTGACGGTGTACCATTTCTATCCTGTACTATATGCTTATATATATACACTGTCTTAGTCCTTTTTAGAGTTTGCTTTATATATTTATATCTATACAAAGTTGTAACATATTGACTCTGTTGTTACTCTCCTTGACTCTTTTCAACCTTAGAGTGTATTATATATATGGTTATTCAATGTTATTCACCAGGTTCAGGTATCTTTTAAAGCGTTTATTCTCACTTGCTGCATCACCATAACAACACTTCCCTGGCTGTGTGTCAATCTCTGGTGCGGTTCTTGCGCACCTGCGAAAACTACAAAACATGCGCTAGAACCGGAACAACACGCATAAAGAAGAACCACCGTCAAACCTCACCCTCCACTTGTGATTGGCTCCAGGAATTCCTCATCCAAATCCCCCCTGGACTGGAACACTCCGTGCATGATGCGTGCGGAGCAGCAAAGTGAGAATCTTGTGTAGCAATTCCAAACCACTCCCATTAGCAGTCCATTCAAATGCCAACTGTATAATTAGTTGATTTTCCTAAACATCTAGGAACCAAATGAATCGTGCGAGCGCTTCTTCAAGGAAGCTCCCTCGTTTAGGGCGGCGGGGGGGAGCTTCCTTGAAGAAGCGTAAGCTATCCTGCGCCTAAGGTAGTAGCGTCCTGTACCTAGAAGCTTACTTAATTGAGCTACTAGCAACCTCTAGCGGCCTCCGCCCAAAAAAAGAAAAACTTAAAGAAGGAATATGGATGAACATGGTCACATCAGTGGCACATCAAACAACTTGTGTGATCCTCTCTGGCAGACAAGCGACCAAAACAACATCTTCCAGAAACAAAAGGACGAAGGAACAAACCGCAATCCGCCTCTTTTCTTTGTTCCGTTCCACCAGCGAGTTCAGCTCATGATCGACCAGCGATTTCTGCTCACAATCGTCCAGCGATGTCTGCAGCTCTTCCGATCTCTTTTTCAACTCTCTGATGTGGGCCGAAAGCCAGCAAAACCAGCACAACAGCAACACCTGCGCAAGGGCTCGGGGCAGCGAGGAACTAGCAATCATTGTGTTCTTTTGCCACAGAAAAGACACACGGAAATGATATCATGGACCCCAAAAAGTTTCAGCAGGATTGTTTTGCATCAGCTCCTTGATTTTTTTAATGTTGGTGGACACGTTTGCAATTGTTTGCCTACAATAGCCTCCAGCTGTTTGAGAACAGCATGTAAACAAAAGCTTTTTGGGGAGCAGGATGATATCAAAAGAGAAATGCTGCATCACTGTCACTGTCACTGTTGCATTCATACAGTAGACAGCGAAAAACAAACATGGATGTGGAGAAAGATGGAGAAAGGGAAAGCCGCGGCCAAGCAGGGGACAACGTCTGGACACAGCGGTGATAGGAGATCTGGACAGGCCCCGACAAGGTGGAGAAGAAGGGCCCATGGCGCCTGGGCAAGGCCCGGACAGGGCTGAGAAGGCCCACCATCGAGGAGGGAGGCCAGATCGACCAAGTCATCAAAAACTGCTACCCTACTGTTAGACCATAGACTCCATAGACCCCATGCCAGGCCTGTAAGCAAAAGCCCAGAATGTCCACAATCATAGTTGCTAGCTCCGCTGCCAAGAGGGCCCCAACCACATCTTTGATGTCTTCCCACTCATGGCACGTAGCATTCTCTGAGCAATGGTCGATATCCGCAGCAGCCATGTACCTTATGGCGTGCATCGCAGCAATTCGTGTCGCAATAAAGGGAAGCACGTCACCCAGCGATACCCCAGAAAAAAGTTTGAGTCAAAACATAGCCAACACTGCAGCGGTATTTTTGTGAGACATCTGAGACAGTCAAAAGAAGTTGAACATCCATCAACAACGAGTATTCCAGTCTTGTTTTGTAGACCTTTCAAAAAGCCAGTGAGTTCCCCTCTCAACCATAAACCGTAAACCACAGTACCCCAATAAATACACAACAAAACCACAATATTTTGTTTTGTCTAGGCACACTAAGCCCCTGCAAGTGGGAGCGTTCACTCCATTGCAGGACTCAGTGAAGTTGCTCTGAAACTGGGCAATCTCCTTCTCACACCTCGACGAATGTGGTGCGGTGGAATAGTGGGATTCGTTGGGATTTGACACATGGCCACATCTTGGACACCTCAAACGCTACCGAACAGGTGGTTTAGAGGAGAGGGAAGGTATTATCTTTGGGACCTCCTCGTGGCCGGGTGATTTTCGACGACCCTTGATTCACTGACTTCCGAGACCTGAGACCAACTTCCACCCATTCGTAGCCTCCTTGATCCTAGTATATAAGGCCAGGAGCCGCTAGAAGCGTCCTTGTTACTAGTAGCGATGCCAGGAGCCCCTAATAGCTTCTTGTTCCTAGTAGCTTCCTTGCTCCTAATAGTAAGGCCAGGAGCGCGTTCGTAGCTTCTTGTTCCTAGTAGCGATGCCAGGAGCCCCTAATAGCTTCTTGTTCCTAGTAGCTTCCTTGCTCCTAATAGTAAGGCCAGGAGCGCGTTCGTAGCTTCTTGTTCCTAGTAGCGATGCCAGGAGCCCCGTTCGTAGCGTCCTCCATGTCCTCCTGTGAAAAAAGCATTCAGGTCTGTGGACCACGAAACCGACCCTGAAAAACTGGATGACCGACGACTGGACGCAGTCCGACGACTGGACGCAGTCCGACGACAGGCACCGCAGACCTCCCAACCACCTCCCCTGCCTCTCACCCCAAAATCCAGGAAGGCAGTCGCAAGTATCTTTGTACTCACAAACTTGAGCATCTTGCAAACACGCCCTCCGATCATGTCCTCACCGGGCTGACTATAGGGTCTTTGAAGGTGTATTGAACTTTAGTTTATTTAACTGAAAGGGTGATAGGTCTGAAGAACACTCTCTAAATTGAAATGTGAACACAATATGTTCAACACATCTCTCAATTTGGAAACGATATGTTCAACACATTTGATGCACTTGAAGTTCGTGTCCTTCGCATCTTTCATCAAAGAGTTCATAGCGGCCAACACAGCCTGCATCAGCGCAAGCAGAAACGCTGCTCAAACTACACTAACTACACCTCAAGAACTGTGTTGTTACAAGGACCCCAAGCTCTCAGAATATGTTTTGTATTGTTTTGTTGAGCATGTCCACAAAACAAATCAAAATGCTTTCAAAGCAGGGAAGGCCGGTGACCTCGAAGGAGTTTGAGGAGTTCAAGCCCACATATTCACAGAATGATACATGACATTGCCTCTTGCCTCCCATACCCAAGACAACTGCCCAGCAAGACAATGCCTGTATAGAGGCCCCAATTCTTGCAGGGCTTTTGGTCCGTTTGATTGGTCTCCACCAGTTGCCACTGACATTCCTCGGCTCACATTCCGGGCCCTGAAGAAAGAAATATGCATTTTTGGCCGTGGCCAATCTTTGCTCCACTCACATTCAGAAGCAAAACAAACCCGGACCCAGCACCAACAAGTAATTAAAGAGATTCTCGAGGATTGGGGATGCCCAAGATTTCAATGCACAAAACATCCCAAGAACCATTTCAGGAGTCCCATTGTGCTTCGCACTCTTGCTTCGTGCTCCTGGTGGAACAATCAGCTTGGACCACAGGCCTCTGTCCTGCAACGATGGACGACGGGATTGGTGGCCAAACTATATGTTTGGTGTATTTCATTATGTTTATGTTCTCCAACCTTCTCCAACCCAGTTCACTTCTGAACAGCAGGCTTGTCACTCACATTACACATCCACCATCAATGTCAATACTATTAGAACTGGGTGCCCCAGCCTAGTAATAGTAGGAACACACTTGCAACTCGCATCAACATATATAGTTAATTCTGGAACTAACGAGGACTTCAATCCTGGTGCAGCATCGCATTGCCATGAATGGGAGAGGCGGGGTGGTAAATATACACAAGCCAATTGGCGGTTGCACTCTTCCTCTTCCACCACTGCATTGCATGGCTGGTTCCTCTCCGCTCGGGTAAAGCACACTGTGGGCGCGTGCACACAAAAGGTGCCCTCTTGGAAGCACTCCCATGATCGGTTCTCCGTGCTCAAACAGGTCTGCCCAGATCCGGTGTCACAGAAGGTGCCCAGGACAGGCTCGGGTGCCGAACATTTGCAGAGCGGGGTTGTGGAGTGGCAACAGATCTCTTCCACACAGGAACCGGCACACAAAACATCAGCACGCACCACCCCTCGGTGGCAGGTGAAACTGGAACAGGCGAGTGCTGGCAGCATGCCCAAAGCCAAATGGCTTCATCCAAGTGCATTTAAAGGCATTTGGAGTCCTGCAGGATACCTTCTACCTGATGAACCAAGAACATGGACATACATGAACCCCTGAAAGACTGTGCTTCTTCTTGCTATGGTATTTGGTGGCGGAATCCTTCTTCTGTCTGCCCGTGCCTCCAAACGACACGGAACCTTCCCGGCAGCGCCGGGCAGCGACATGATCTTCGGGTGGAACGCTCGGGCTGCTCAACTTCCGGTGGATTCAAGGTCGAACCTGGCTGCTGTCCAGCCTGGCTGCAACAAACACATTGAGTTGATTCAAACACCGGTCTCTCAAGTCTGACCGGTCTCTCAAGGTACGAAGCTGGCGCACGAAATGAAGACAGGTCTTGAAGTGGTCCCTAGCGATGGCCTCCAACCTACTAGCGATGGCCTCCAGGTCTTTTCCTTGCTTGTGATATGTTGTGATACGCAAGTCAGTCACCCAGTCTCCACCTCTTGGACCTCGCAGTGAGCGCGCGCCTGGGCGTGGAATCAAGCGGAGGAAGAAGCACCAAGGACTCCTGGACAGGCCTGGACAGCTGCAAAAGGATCAGAACATCCTCTAAAATCCATTGAGCCCAAGAAGATATGCACATGTTATCAAATGTTCTTGTCACTGGAAACAACCCTTGCGGCTAAAGGACTGTAAAAGGATCGTCCAAGTAGTGTTCAGTAACCTAAGGGGACTCGACCTGGTTGGGCATGGTGGATCAGGATGGACGAGTGTCCCCAAAATACCAGTTCCACTGCATCATGTCATGATGCGGCCGAAGAATCTGATGCTCTGTCGGGGTCCAGATCGATGCATCAAGGTTTGATCGTGTGCAACAAGGTGTTCTGTGGAAAGAAAGAGACATGCAATGCAAAGTCAGACCCCTGAGCTGGAATGCAGCAGAAACAAAACCTGCTGAAGACTGGAGGGATGCATGTTCAGCAATTTCACAAATCAAACCCACTGTTGCTGTAAGAAATCCCAAAGCCCTCGTTCTTTTTTCGGGTCTCACCCTGACCCCGAAGTATGTCTTCCCGAAAAAAGCACCGCGCCACCGGCCACCTCACTGGAATGGATCCAAGAAAAGCCGCGGCCAGGCGCAGCCGCGGCCAGGCGGTTTGGACAGGCTCAGCTCTAAAAGTCCGTCCTGCGGATTCGGACTTGAACAGGGTGGATGCCGTGGTCGGAAAAGGCGAGAGAGGGCGGATGAACATGGGGAAGTTCATAGTACAGTTCAGTGAAGAAGAACAGACTATGGTCTCAAAATGTCTCAAATAGTTTCAAACCACTGGTAAAGGGGTTGAAACACGAAGAAGAACGCGCAACAAAAACGGAGTCGCCATGTATTTGAGGCGTTTCCGTAAGGGCAAATGTTGATGCCTGCCACAGGAAATCTGCTGATCCTCGGAATAGCGGCCCCAAAGCCAAAGAAGTCAGAGACACCACGAAGAATGAATCGAAAAGAACCAAAAAATGTACGTTTGGTATTATCCCATTTCGCCTCCAGCTAGAGGTTTGTTGTGATGTTTATTTGCTGTACAGGTTCTGTTGGCCTTTCACTTCAGTCTATTGGTGGCCAAATGGTCGGATACTGCCAATGAGAATTCCACAGAATTCAGGCTGTATAATGTTCACCCTGGGATTCCGCAACATGTGCACTCCAGGCGGAGGGGAATATGATGAAAAAGCAAACCCAGCTCGGCTTCAAATTAAAAAGGATCATTGTTTAACACGTGTCAAACATTGTCAAACACTTTGGTCCAACTCTAGCGTTTTTGTCTGCTTCTTCACTCTCCCCATCTCCCGCACGCTCATCTCATATGTGTCAGGGTCGATCTCATCGAACCTCAGGTCAACAGTGTGCCACTCCGAGCCACCCGGAAAGAAGATCAGACTTGCAGTCTCTCGCCTGTCGGTTTGGGTCATCTTTGGGTGTCCAAGATTTCCAAGGCAAAGCCATGGCCAGTGCTTGTTCGTGAACAGTGGACTGAACGCTTGATCCCTCTCAAACCTGTTCAGTCCGTTCTGACACACACCTTAGTAGGTTATATAATAACCAAGCGTTTTAGCCCCCTTTGCTTTGATACTTGCCAGCTCTGTTCCGTCGGTCGGATCGAGGGCACGGCAGTTCTGCATCCACTAGGGTTCCAAGTTCCACCGCTGTGACCGTCAGGTGGCGAGGCACCAAGGAGACCTGCAGGAAGGCCTTGGAAGGCCCTTTTTCGTTTTCCCACGAGTGTTCCCCAAATAAACCGAAACGGTTTCCAAAACCGTTTTGCGGATTTGAGTGGGGATCTATACTTTTCTAATCTTTTCTATCTATTTGGGGACCACATGCGACCACTATATCCTGTCAATGTTGCAAAAGTTGATGGCACCTGACTAATGCAGCTTGAATCCGTGAGTTCCTTCGATCAAAGTAAGACTGTAGTTGGTCGGTTTCGAACATATATACTCGTGGACACTCATGGGCTGAAGCGGAAAAAAACAAAAACATAAGGTCTTGGTCTGAGTGAAAGAACCTCAAACATCTCACTGCTTTTGTGTTCCCCAAACAAACAGCGCATGAATTCATGAACATGAGGGCGTTCGGCAACGCGCCAACGATCGACCAGTCTCGGTGCTCAGCGAACGCGAACGCCTTCAGTGCTGTGGAACGGGTGAGGCCCGGCACAGAAAGGACCAGGTCCAGCTCCTGGGTGTTCGGCCCAGGAAAAAGGGATTGGCATCGTAAAAAAAAACATGGTATAAACAAGTGTTTTCGTTAGTCAAGCACAATGGTGGACAAAACAATCACCATCGCCGGAATAGGATGGGGAAAAAAAACAACCCTTAGGTACTAGTGATTTGCTATGAGAAGGGTTGTCTGCTACTCATGTGTAATGGATATCTCATGTGAAGACATTCTGACAATGGCCAAATTGCTTGTTTGGCGCAAACAGATGCCAAACAAACTATTTAAATCACCTGTCCTGTTCATCCTGCTGCATATCCAGCAGCTTGGCTACCATCGAAGTTGCTTGCGTCTCTGCACCTACAAACCGCTTGGGTCGCTTCGGTCGTTGCGTCAGTCGTCAGTCAACACATCCAAGGTTCTAATTGGGCTCTTGTTGGCCATTCGCCCATGGTGTTGAGTGCTTGTCTTCAAATGCAGTCTGCACTAAGAATTTCCAACCATCTCTGTCCAAGTCCTTAAATCTTCTACACCAAACTGCAAGTCTGCGCCTCCGCTTGGGCGTACAATCTCCTTGGATAAGCAAACGGGTGATGGCGATGAAGACGACGACAACCGACAACAACCACAACCAGAACCACACCAACTATTACTCCTACTATTCCTAGTGCGCCCACTACTCCTACTCCTACTGCTCCAAAGGACTACTACTGCAAAATTCAACATCAACATCATCAACAACAACAACATCAACAACAACAACAACAATAACAAACATACTTAAACAAACAAAGAAAACTACGAGAAACAAAAATAGAAAAAACAAGAAGAGGAACAATAACAATAACATGAACCAAAACAAAAAGAACACCACCACCACCACTACTACCACCACCACCAGGAGGAGGAGGAGCCACAAGCAGCACAAGCAGCAACAGCAACAGCAACAACAACCTCCACAATCACAACAATGTTCCGCGCCTTTTGCTTCCAGGGCCAGGTACTGTCTTTACAAAAGGCTCAGGCCGCTCGAAAAGGATGTATGGCCATTCAGCCAATTGTCCAATTCTGCTCAAGAGGGTGTGGCGGGCAGGGTGTCTTGAGCAGGACACCCCGCGGCCTCCCTACATCCACAAACCCCATCAAGATGAAAAATGTTCCGCGCCTTTTGCTTCCAGGGCCAGGTACTGTCTTTACAAAAGGCTCAGGCCGCTCGAAAAGGATGTATGGCCATTCAGCCAATTGTCCAAAATCTTTCTGGATCCCCAAAAGCGTATCTGGACGTCCGGCCTACACAAAATATTTCCACAGTGCTTGGCTTTTGGTGTGGTGAATGGTGTAAGCAAAGGCAGAGGCGAGACGACTACATAACAGCCAAGGGTGAGCAAGCAAGGTTCTAAGCTTTCCCCCCCTCGCGTCCGCTGGCCGCTCGTGGGACACCCGGGTCCTGGAGCAAACCCCCCGAGGTCCTGTGCATCGTCGGAGCGAGATATTGGCAGAGAGGAAGCCAGTCCGCTGTCTCCAAGGCATATTATCTTGACAAAAGTCTGTAGTGACATACTCAGTGTTCTTATGGGAGACCAGATATCGAATAGGGGGAGCCAGCCACAACCGTGAAGTGTGAGGAGTCTCCAACGTAACAGGAATACCATGAGCCAAGCAATATCGAAAAACTCTTGCCGAAAAACGCATCAGAGAGTTGCCCACGTGTATTTGCTGCATATCAGCCTTCTTAAGCCAGGGAAAACCATAAATGTTGTCATGATCATCTCGAAGGGAACCGGGACCCCGCCTAGAGCGTGACCATGAATTGCAAGGAGTTCTCAACCAGACATAAACAATGTCCAGACTGCAAGAGTTTGAAAATATCACGTTGCACTTTCCGACTTGTCAAATCAAACGGAGGGCCATGAATATTGTCGATCTCAATGCATTGCACTGCTTTCAACCTTTTTCGCATGGTCCTTGCAAGTCGCCCGCAACCCGAAAAAATCTCCAAACCTATCTCTTGCAAGCTGTTCTCCCCAAAGCAGGTCCGATAATCTTGACAATCTCGGATTCTGCCGCGCTGGCTTGTCTTTGCTCTTCCTGGCTGAGCTCTTGGAAGACCTGGGAGATTCTGCCTCCATTGGCATACCTTCTGACGCTCTTGGCGCAGTGCCACCTGCCCCGTTTTTGAATCTGGTCGAGGGTGCGGAACTTCTCCAGAGCGTCTGCGCTGGCTGACCCATGTCGAAGCTGATAAACGCATTGAATCCCCACCTTGTGGTAATTCAGCTGGTGAACCACCCGATCGAAGTGAGCAACTCCTTCCTCCCTGGTGAAACTGAAAACCCTTTCTTGAGGACTGCATGTGCTTTTCAGCCGGTTCAGAGCGGGACCAAGCCATTGAAGGTAAGGCTGATCGATCTCGACCGCCTCGTCCATTTCTCCTACCTTCGAAGTCATTCTGACGCCTCCCTCTTGACCTGAGTTGATGATTAATTAGGATGTAGTTCTTGCACATCCGAGATGTTTTCACTACCTGATTGGCTTGTAGCCTTAGGCTCTCGCCAGGTCTGGTGCATCCCCCCCAGATGGTCATCAACCACAGTAGCACTTGGTCTTGGCCCTGTTGATGGAGAACCTGGCAAACCCGACACAACATGGCGAAGGGCATTGGAACTCGTCCTTGAGGGGGTTCCAATTTTCGAAACCCTTTCAGAGCTGTGTTCAGTCTGGGTAGCCCATTCACCTTGTTGATGTCGCGGCGGCAGAACACCAGGGCGGCACCTAACGTCTGTCCTGCTGACAGGTCTTCCCCGTCCCAGAACATGTGGTTGAGAAGCCTTGTGGCTGCTACATCTATTTGCTCCACTGTGCCCACATTTATCTTCTCTGTCAAGACAAACTCGTTGAAAAGGCTCATGGCTCGGGCGTATGATTTGTCCCTTGCAGTTGTGACAGACTTCCTCTCCAAGAAGGTCTTGTCTTCCCAGAGCCCTGTCATTTCCTCTCCATGAAGTTGGCGCCGGCTGGCCGCTCTTTGCCTCTTGCGACTGCTTTCCAGCGGTTCTAGCTGACACTCCATGCTGCGCGCGGGCCCAGGCTGCCTTCTCTCCAGTAGTATTCACAAGCCTTGTGTCTCCAGGAGCGCAGCTGCCCAAAGCTTTTCGCTTCAGCATGGTGCTCAGCAAACTTTTCAAGAGAACATTGCAGGTCGAAATGGGAAACATCCACTGCTCGAGACGGAAGGTCTGCAGGGTTCATTTCTGAAGGTATCCACCGGGTGTACAAGCTCATCCCAGTGGCAAACTCCAAAGCAGCAATTTGTCTGCAGACCCTATTAACACCAAGTGCCTTTTGCCATGGTTCTTTGAAGACCGACCCAGATGCTGTAATGCCCAGACAACTGACCTACCCTCCAAAACCGGGATGGATTCAGAGCGAGACCAAAACCCAGATTCAATCTTTACCCAGTCTTCCCCAATAAACTCAAGCGGCACTTCAGGAACTGTTGAGCTCACGACCTCATCGTCCATCGACGCTGTAGGCAGCAAAGACTCCACGTCGACCTGTGGCGGGCACGCGCCGTCACCCGACTCCAGGACGAACCGCTCACCTTCTTCAGAGAACTTCCACCTATCTGAAAACTTTGCAACTTCTCTGATCTGATCGATGTCGCGATAAGTTGCACAAACCCCTCTGCCCTCCATAGACGCATCTGTTGCATAGACCTTGTTACTCCACTCACTTGACAAATCTTTTCCAAGCATGCAAAGCAACGATGAAGCCCAAAAAAGTTCTCGTCTGACTTCCGGCCACACCCTTACAGTCTCTGCATAGTGCTTCCGAATAAAAACATAAGAGGCTTGAAATACAGATAGATATCCTCGTCTCAGCAACCCTGCAAAAGTGAAATGCCCGATCGTCTTTTCAAGAGTCTTCCCCGAGCACTTGCCACGTTTCAGGAGCTCTTCTGTGGCAAGCCTCAACCTCCAAACTCGTTTGTGGGTGACCTGAACCTGTGGTTTTTCCGCGTTGAACGACCAACCAAGGGTTTCAAGACCGCAGCCCGCTTCCACCTCATGCGTGGGCAGCCCGCATTCATTGAGCTTGCTTTGCATGCGGTGTGCCAGATCCGCCACCAGCCCTGGCCGTTGGGACAGAGCCACAAAGTTGTCAACGTATTCCAGGTGAACAAACTCGTCCTTACCCCGTTTGCCGATGGCAGGAACAGGACGGCGATCTGCCAAACGCAGCCCAACTCTAAGCCCTTCCACTTCTACGCTCATCATCTCATGCAACTTCTGGCATACCCACAGTGCGTGTGACCAGCCCATAGGAACCACCCGCAAAGTTGGATAAACTTTTTGACCACCATGGACAAGCCCTTCAACAGTGCACGTGATACCCAATTCTCTAGCAGTAATGGGGTTCAGAGCAAAGAAAGGCCTTAACTTCTCGGGGAGCATAATATGGTAAAAAGCGTCGGCAATATCAACACCACCCACTTCTACCGCCGGCCCACTGTCCACTTCCAGCCTTGCAAAAGAACTTCCAGTAGCGAGCGCTACATGTTCAGGTCGATCGAAGTGCAGATTTGCCAGTCGCGAGTCTATCACTAGTCTCTGCTTCGACACAAAAGGCTCCTACTCTTTCTTTGCAAGGCGTTCTGAACTCCACTAAGCCAGCTTCAAAAAGCTTCCTACAGAAATCAGCATAGGCCCTAGGCTTGGAACGAAAAATGGGGTCATTATATGGAGCTTTCAAATCTGACGCACGGAGCCTCGCACTAGCCTCTAAATCTGGCAGCACTTTTGACTCCAACCTCTTCAAAAAAAATTCAGCACGGCTGCCTAGGATCTTCTCAACTGGACTTGGTTCAGACCCTGGCGGCGGCAACGACAAAATGTCAAGCTGAAGAGGAGCTAGCTGCGCCGGTTCAGCGCTATAGCCAGCCTTGGCCTGAAGCTCACTTAAGGCTTCCCGACCTGATAGACCCGAAGGAGGCCTACCCATACTCAAAACTGCAGACTTCACACGGTCAATGCAAAGTTGCTGCGCCAAGGTGATGGACCCACATGCCTCAAAACTGCCCTCATCTGTTCGGCCGGCGTACATGCCGTTCAAAGCAATGACGATGTCACGAACCCAAGAGTCAACATGCCCAGCCTCAAAAAGTCTCCTACGCACAGTTCTACTGACCGCAGAAGAATTTGGCACTGTGGGAATCCGTGGCACGGGTAATGGGAAAATTCCACGCTGCCTCACCCCAACACTGTTGTTTTGCTCATAGTGCAAGGAGTCCATTGCTCCTTGCGGCAGAAGCAGATCAGCTACTTGCTGGCTGCGGCGCGCTCCTCACGCGCCTTCCTCACCTGCTTCATAATGGATGCCTCTGTTTCAATTTCCTTGGATACATAGTCCATCAGTGTTGGACAAACCATAACATCTCCAAACTCCTTGTGGGAACCCGAAAAAATTGCAGACTCCATTTTGTAAACAGGGTCATCTTCCTTTTTCTTGTCCCCTTTCCCAGCACCCTTGTTTCCACTTCCTGGCCCACGATCGCTGTAATAGTACTCGATCAACTGAAGCCTTCGGAAAGCAAGTTCAGCGCCAGCAAGGTTCGAGAGGTCCAGCCCATCAAAACGGCCAAGTTTGTCCAGCACTTTCATGAGATGTTCATGCTCGCTCACTCCCCAGGAATCATGCTTCAAATTGTGGTTGTTCACCCACCACCCGTGGTGGTCATTGGGGCCACCATTGCGACGATTCAAAAACCTGGTGCACCAAGCAGATGTTCTCGGACCAGGAACGCCCCAATCTTTGAACTCCTCCTCTGAAAGTTCCTTTGAGACATCCCTCCAAGTTCGCTCGTCTCTCACAATGCCTTGAAAGCTGATTCCAAGGAGTCTCGCATCGGCAGAAGCTTCCTTTCCTTTGAATGCCTCAACGTCAGCCCGCAACATTCGGCGAATTGCAAAATGTGTGGTTCCTTCCATCTTCAAACCAACATTTCCGTGGATGATTTCACCTCCAGTCAGGGTGACTACTTCGCCTCGGTGTTTGTCTCCATCTGTCTCAATGCGCACCCACACCTGATCGCCAGCCTCAGCTTGGATCGCCCCGACCGCCGGTGCTGCAACTGGCGGGGCAGCCAAGCCAGGACCGGCTCCTGGGGGGAATGCTAAGGCAGATGCAGCATGCCGTGCCACCAACATCTGCTGTAGCCTCTGGGGATCTGGGAGATTCCTGATCCGATAGGTGTTTGCTACCGTCAAGCCGTGAGGAAGATTTGGTCCTATGCCCAACCTGTATGAAGACAAATCATCATTCTCTAGACTAATCTGCTCAGGGTAGACATCATCATCCGGAGTCAAAACGATGTGCCAACCCCGGCCACACTGACAGCTTGCTAACACATATCTTTCATGGAAAAGATCAGGTCCACCAACGTCGTACAGCAGAAACACCCTAGTTCCCTCAGCGAGGGCCATGGTTCTGTCTCAGGGCCTGCCTATGCCTCAGAGTCGCGAGTTGCTCGCGAGCACGCGCCTCTACTGCCACTTGCCCTTCTGCAGTCAACCCACTGTCCAATTCAGGCTCCGTTGACGGTATTTTGTCTTGTTGTCTAATTGCCCAGACTTGCACACTGCAACCCACCCACATGATCAGCTTTTGAATCAACAGGACAACCACTTTCCAGCCAACCGTGATCAACGCACCAATGAAACCAAATATCAGTCCTTTAGTCAGTTCCCACTGCCAACTGGTGGCTGCACTGCTCAAACGATGCTCAATGCTACAAGTGCAGTTGCAAAAACACTCCCTGGGACTAGGATCTTCTCTAACAAATGCCGCCAACCATGCCCCAATCAGACCAATGGCCCTAAGCATTCCTTTCTTTTGTCTTGAGCAGGACACCCCGCGGCCTCCCTACATCAAATCTGCTCCACAAACCCCATCAAGATGAAAAATGACAACAGCGACACCAACAGCAGCAAACAAACAACGCCCACAGGTCATAAAGTGACACCTTCCAAAACTTAGACTTAATAGCAGCTTAAGGAAGTCTATATAATGGTTTTGTTGGTTTGTTGCGGGGGAACACAAACATATTTTTGTTAGTCTACTTTGTGCATTTGTTGGAAAAACACCTGCACAGTTCGGACCACACATGTTAGATCCTGAGGTCCCGGTAGATCGAAAAAAAAACATAGATGGTGTACCATGAAAGGAACAGCCTGAAAATGGGGTGGCAAGCAACAAGTCTTTTTGCTGAGACGTCCAAATGCCAACACATAGCATGGGATCTGGCATTTTCAGATTCAGCATTCAATTGCAAAGCGGGTCTAGTTCATCAACACTCTCCAGCCAAGATGGGTCACTTTGGTCAACCCTCCGGCCATTCCGAGCGGCGGCGCCGCGCCGGTGGCAGCGCACCGCAAAGGCGTCGCCCGACGAGCGCGTCGGGTCGGTCCGCTGCTTCGGCGCTCCTGACGTGAACCGTCGTGTTGAGCTGAGCTCTTTGTTTTCTTAGTGCGTCTTTCATCCGCATAAGTCATCCACCATGTTCAGACTCGAAACGAAACACGGCTCCTTCACAGCCTACAGCCGAAATGGCTTCCTTTTCGAAGGTTTGCGCATCTCCTGCGAGCGGAGAAACTCACGCATCAACTGGCGCATCGGCTCTTCAAAGCTGCTCTTGGGCTGCCAACTCAGGCTAACACCCCCAGCTCCACCCAACCACCCCGCCTCAAATATCTTGATGGGCATAGAGAATCTTCTTTCAGAACATATCCGAATTGTCAAGTCAATACGTTGCTTTACTTTAATACTTAAGATTTGCCTAAGTCTTTAAGACACACACACACACGCACACATCCGTATCTCCAAAACCCTGAACTCAACTCAAGTCGTCAAACTACTTACAATTCCATCCATGTTGTTTGTCTTGTGTGAAACAAAAATAAACAATATCATGTTGTATCCATTGTTGTTGGTACCATGTTGTTCGCCTCGTGACACTTTTGCAACCCGCAACCGGTCTGAGCTCCGCTCCCTAAAGGAATAGCCCTCATGCTAATGATTGTGTGAACTCGATCATTCAAACAACATCTTCTCAAAGTCACCAAAGTTACCTCACCTTTTATCTCGATCACCGCAGTCTTGCGGATGTCCGAAAAGCGCCCGAGAGACCGTGGGGTTTGCCATGGGATGCCATGGATTTGCCATGGTCCGAACAGCAAAGGAACGGTCCCAGGTGTGTTTTGGATTGCGGGACCCTCGCAGCAATCCAGCTCATCTATAGAACAAGTCAGTTGACCAGTGAGTGAGTTTGTACGCTGTTGATCTCCTCCAGTTGTGCCGGTATTATATGTGGTATCCATTGGTATCCTCATGATCAACGATCCCCACTAAGAAAGAAACCTCCGAGTCGCTCCATCCTAGTCGGCGGTCCCATCTCCCAGTGCCCGTCCGTCCCGCCCACCGGTGACCACCCTCGGTGACGGCGGCCGATCCTAGACACAGTCGCATCATGGATTCACTTGCTTGGAAGGCCGACTTCAATGCAGCCGTCCCCTGATCCGCGCGACGTTTTTCGAGTGCACGGTCACCACCAGACCGGACATCGGAACACAAATTACAAGCATGTTGTCATATTACAATGGTACTTTGCGAGTAGATGCTTTGATCGGCGTTCCTGTTGCGAACGCCGGAACGTGTTCAACAAAAGCCCCTCTCGTTGGCGCTTTTGGGCCATGCCAAAGGGTATCTCAGGTGAACGGAGTGAACGTTCTTCAGGACCTGTGAGAGGATCGTTGTTTCATGTACGTACTCCGGTCGACCAAAAGGGCCCCCCCGAGTGACCCCTGACTGTAATCCACTTCTGGGGATCTGGAGGGACATGGCACGAATCCACCTGAACCACGGCCGCAGCAGCCGTGCACAGGCGCAGCCCGACGGAAACATCTTCATGCATCGTTTGCGCATAAAACAATCCACGAAAGAAATCAAACAGGTGTGCCCCAGATCTAAGCAAACCCCTATTGACACATCCCGGCGGCCACCAAACTTAATTATAGTTGTTTAAAAGTCGCTATAATTCACTTTTGCTGTTTCGTGTGTTTACATGTGTCTACCAGGATTTGTCAGGGGGAGCCTTACGTTCGCTGAAGTGCTCAGCTTTCCGCGTGGCCTCCCCAAGGTCGTTCTCTGAGATCTCAAGGGTCTCCAGCACGAACGGGTTGACCTGCGGCCCACAAACCAAGTGGAACGTTATGTGTTCCATTTTGATTTCCCAATGAAGGAAAATTGGAAAGGGATGGACAAATTCTAAGGAACTGGACCATAGCCTCTCAACAGGTCAGGCCATTCAATAACAATCTTCAATACGCCTTTGGTGACGAAAACGTCCAGGCCAAATTCCTATGGACGTCATACAGGAAGTCATGGACGTTTGTGTGTGTGTTTAACTATTTTTCTCCTGCCTGACATGAACAACACAATTTGGTCGCTTGTTTTGGCAGAAAGAAGAGTATGCCATGCGAATCCTTTGGTGCAAGCAAACTCAGAACGCAGTGGTGTTTGTCATTCTAAAACTTCACAGCCATCAACTGCGTTAACGATTCAATGTGGAAGTTGAATACACAAGGCAAACCATCAACTTTAATGTCAGAAGACATGAGGAGGTATATCTTCAGAGCCAGAAGAGCCCCCAAAGATACACATGTTTGATACCAAAACCCCCTTTGCATGATGTTTCATTCGACGCGACAACCGTTCACAACGTTTTTGGGCCCATTTCCGTCGAAGCCAAAAGCCAAATGCCACGTCCATCCGCGGACTAAACGCTCAGGGCGAGCAAAGAAATGTTGGAACATAGAAATGCTATGAAATGTTGGAAAAAACACACCTTACCCTACCATCCCATTCGACAGAAAGAGAAACCGACTACACTGGCTACACCGCCCAGCTACGCATGCTCTTGGCCCGGCCTCCAAAGCCTTGGCCAAGCACATGGCACCCCTCTCGCCAATGGCCTCAAGTGCCGGGGCCAATGGCCTGGCCAAGGGGTGGACCCAAACACCAAAAGGAATGTCACCCGTTTTCGGTTCCACAAACATATATGTGTTAACACTTCTAAAACATGTTTCCAGGATAACCCAGGCCTTTTCCATGAGAACCATAAAATGACCGGTTGAAGGGTTCATCAAATTATCACGACAAACAAATGTTCATGTGGTCGCGGATCTTCATCAGCTACACGCCAGCTGTGGTTTGTTCTGTCCATCCATGGAAATCCATGGCTGGCATGGGGGTTCTTGCTGCCAAGCTTCCTTCTCTATAGACATCTTGCAAACTGACTCACGGGAACATCACACATCTCCAAACAAATGAATCACTTCCTGCGATTTTCATCCGAACGCATCCAGGGTCACGGGCCCCCTGGTTGTTCACCCTGGCAGCCCAGCATTGCGGCGCAGGTCCAGGTCCAAAAGGAAGTCGTTCTGCCGCAAGCCGACGGCCAAAAGGGCCGCTCCCTTACATCCCAGGCCTCGATCGCTCAACGAAGAGGCTGACATCACAGGGTTGGCCAAACAATGCCAAACATGTTTCAAACAAAAGCATTGGTTTGGGGGGTCTTCGGGGTCTTCCTATTCTACAAAATGATATCCATGTATATAGTCTAGATCGACAATCAGTCGATGTGCATTCTATCAAATAGGCTGCATTGGTGTCGTCTATTCTTCCTTCTAATGGTTTGCGGTCATTCATGGATGGCATGCCACCTGCAGTTGCTGCTGAACGTCCCTGATTCAGTCATCTTTGCGAGAGTCGGGCTCTTTCTTGACCAAAGGCCAGATCTCAACAAGAATATTTACTGCTTCAGGAGGAAGAAAGTTTGGCAACTTCCCTCCAGAATCCCATTGGCATGACTTCTCTTTCCGGAAATTCAGCGGATGAATTTCCACCCAAACAACAATACAATACTACAAATGTATAGTTCACGGCGGAAATTTACCCGCCGGCATTCCACTGTGATCCTCTGTAGGTAAGGGGATAGGCGGGGATAGGGTTGTAGGTCAGGTCATGTAGTATTCACAGGCGTGTTGCCAACTTTTGTCCTGTGTGCGTATAACATGCAGGATGGTTTATACTATGAATAGATACAGCTCCCCCAACCACAAAAAAACAACACCCTGATAGATGGTTATCAGTACAGTATCCCGTTAATCCTGTTTGTTTTTGTGTGCTCCTTGAGGGTCAGTCCTTGGTCACCAGCGTCCTTAAAGCACCATCTTTCTCGATCTGATTTTCCACAGGGAAGCTGCTGACACTTGATATACATCGTCGATCTGTGTGGAGTTGTTTTCCTACTTATCCAACCCACAACCAACAAGCGTTTGAAGAGTTCTTGGACTTGGCTTTTGCTCATTCGGGAGGAGTGGAGCGGCCTCTTGTTCATTTCTGAGTGACGCATCCAATATGTCTGAGCAAAAGGCTCAGCATGGCTGCACATTCAAGCCACTGATGAGAAATTTTGACACAAATTGGCCCAAACTAATCGTTTCACCTACGCATCCACTACGCATCCACGGATATATTTGGGGTCCGCCTTTTTGCGGTGAAACGATCAAACCTACTAAACGTACGCCTAGTTCAGGAACCTCCTGTTGTTTATATATAGCCCTCTATAAACGAATTCATAGCAAGAAGCTACTAGGGGCTCCTGGCCTTACAACTAGGAGCAAAGACGCTACTAGGGGCTCCTGGCATCGCTACGAACGGAGTGTTCTTACTACTAGTAACAAGAAGCCAGCAAAGGGACTTCCTCATACCCTACTCGCCTGGACCCGACTCCCCACTCGCACGGCGAGAAGAACACCCGACCGAACGCCACCCGATCTGCGGCCATGGGGCCGATACCAGGCCTCAGTATCACCGAACCCTGGCCAAACAATGCATGGCCTCTTAGCTCAGACTGGGACCGCGAGAAGTGAGAGAATGAGAGAGAAGATGAGAGAAGCGAGAAGGGAACAACATGGAACAACCCAACAAATCAGGATTTGGTTGGCCTTTTGAAGTTCGTTCCTGGCCTCCTGATCAAGCTCCCAGGCCTCGATCTTCGGTGTGTTTTTGGGCAAAGAAGGGGTTTTAGATGGTTTTAGTAAAACCTACTATAAGGCAATATAACACATACTTACAACATACAGTACAACCATTTGGGATTCATTTGGGGAGTCTATCCTTTGGATACCACTGAAGCTCCCCACATGAGGAGCCAGTCTCTTCACCGACTCTTGGAGTTGTCTTCTGCGACTCTATTCCTAGTCGACTCCAATGAAAAAGCGTCCTTGCTCCGTTCGTAGTAAGGCCAGGAGCGCCCCGAACGTAGCGTCCGATCGCTAGGATCGTAAGGAACAACCTTTGCTCCGTTCGTAGCGATGCCAGGAGCCCCTAGTAGCTTCAGTCCGTCCTTACTTATTAAAAATGATTTAAGTTGGCGCCTACTAAGCTATAGGGAGATTAAGGGAGGGACTAGCAACTAGGAAACTCCTAGCTAGGGCGCAGGAGAGCTCACGCTTCTTTGCCTGAGGGCGGGGGGTGGGAGCTTCCCTGAAGAAGCGTCCGCACCAACTTGTTGGTTCTTGTTTTACTCGCCAAAACATGCAATCCACACCTTCGACCGGTGTAAACGTCGTTGGTTCTGCGACACAGGCGCAGGCGCAGGCTTTGCAAGGATTCGCTCTGCAGCAGCTGGGCCAAGCTGCCTGGGACCTCCTTGGGCACTCGGCCTGCGCTAAACATCGACCAGCGGTTTTCAGTGCACCTGTATCTATAGATATTCTAATTGGATGGAACCAACAGGAAAGAAAATACAAGGACTTCGTGGAATCCCATTGGTATGAACAAGCACTATTTATCAAGCAGGTTTGGAATGAGGGTCATTGTGGCAGGATGCGTGAGTGGTTCCGCACTTGTCTTCCCAGCCACAGCCACCTTGCATCAAAACACCTTGTCACCTCTGATATCCTCTGATGATGTATATGGATTCTCATCAAAGGCACACCACTCGATCGAAATGGAAGGACATGTCATGATCTGCGGTCTTCTTTGCGCACTGTTTTCCGGCTCGGCCGCCGACGATCGCTGAATCTGTTCAGAAATTCCGACCAAAGATGGCACAAGTCGAGTTTTCTCTGGTCGGAACCCGTTCAAGAGCACCCAGATCTTCTTGGACCCTGGAATTTGGTGCATGCTTGCTTCTTCTACCAGCAGCCATCCACCATGACCAGGGAGCTTTACAGTCATCTTGCTCAAGGTCTGGGGGGGGATTGTGCGATCTTGTAAAGCATTGTCGACATATCTGGCAATACTGGAACGGACTTTCTCCCAATCTGTTGGCTTCACGAGCTTCCGCAAGCAGGGCATGTTCGATTGCAAAGCTGACGGTGGATCTGCCGTTTGCTCAGCCTGCTCATCGGGACGTGCAAAGTTCAGGTGTGCTTTCTGCACATCATGAAGCTCTGTATCGACATCCACGAGCAAAGTCATCTGTTGCAACTCCACACAAGCATCGAAACAAGAACTGTGTCCACTACTTGCAGATAGCATGGACTTTGAGTCTTGGGTTACCACTTTCACCTGATTCTGCCTCGCAGCATTGTTCAACAGGACTGCCGGCACTGCATCTTCTTCAGCATCGGGATGAGGACGTGATTCGGGATCTTCTTTGAAAGCGATGATGTGGTAAGGCTCTTCAGCACCAAAGAGACCTGGACCAGGTGGACGTCAACCACTCGTTGGGGTTCTAGCAGGACTTGGAATCGGACTTGGGTTTCAGTATATTTTAGTATAAATCCCGGATCAAACCCGATCCAGGTTCCGAACCCGAACCCCACCTGGAACAGGCACATGGCAAATATCTGCACCAACACGAATGCCAGCAGATGTACGCAAAGAGATCCTCAAGGAGGAGGGGCATGCAGAATCTTTGGAGTCTGGCCTGCCAAAGGCCTGAGTGGAGGCCTCAATGAACTCGCCAAAGCGAGCCTGTTCATCTTCAACAAGTAAATGTTGAAAGGACCTGCCTTTCAAACTCACATCGGTGAGAATCAAATGCTTTAAGCATTCGCTCTCTTGTGCGACATTCATGTGGTTGTCCAAGAGCACTTCGCCATCACAAGCACCTCTCAAGACCCTCCGGAAGCCGGATACCAAAGACTCCGCATCGGCGGAATCCAACTGCGCATAAATACGTCCGCGAAGTGCCATGTCGATGAACAAAGAGGAAGCTGTGGCGACAACAAACACAAAAAGCTGGGTAAAACACAAAAGTTCCAACTCCAAGCCCTGCTCTTCAACACAAATAAGGTAGACAAAGACTTGGGCCGTGGTATACAGCACTTGAAAAGGAATTGAAGTTCGTGGGTCCAAAAACGCCAAGACCAATAAGAAGCGACACGCGGTGACAAAGCCTTGTTGCAATGTAAAACTCGATGCGTTTTGTGACGCTGTGACAAGAAGGATCAGCAATGTGAGGGTATGCATCAAGTACCTCAAGGACTGCAATTTCCAGGGAGTGCAATCCACCAACTTAGTTCTGATCACTAAGTGCTGGATATAGCCTGCTATGAAACTCACAGCGCACGTCGTGGACTCCAATCCACCCGTTTTGAAGGCTTTGTGCATCCACCCAATGGCTAGAACCAAAGCGAGGTGAGACAAACAACGGCTGAACAACTGGTAGTTCCTGTCAGGGTAGTGATCGAAATAGTTCCCTCCCCAGCCTCCCCATCAAAAATGTAAAATGATTGTTCTTCTCAGTGGGTGGTTTTTTCCAGTCACACTTTGCACTGCCTAAGCAACCGGATTGGTCGACCTTTCTGGCACATCCAAAATCGGGGGTCTCAACACAGTTTCAACAGGCCTTTGGCGAAGCTTCATCATCTCTTCTTCAACACGGCCGTCTTTCAAAACATCCACTGGTGTCTTGGCCTCTCAGCGGTGGAAAGCGGATGAGAAACGGCACTCAAAGAGTCATCGGGCGAACCATTTCAGACGTACCTTTCAACAAAACCACACCACTCAAAATTATATGTTTCCACTTTGGAGTGCTTTGGCTATGCTTGAGTTATCTTGAATTCACCAAAAGCAAGGGCGGTTCAAAATCCCTGTTTGAAGCCCAGATTGTTTTTTCATCGGACCTGCATCAGGGAACTCATCCATCCTTGCAAGGACGACCAGTCCTCATTGGTCAAAAGTACGTGCACTGGGCACCAGCAAAGCACCACAGCCGCCAGTACACTCGAGGGGTCCATGAAGCTGATTGCAAGAGTTTCAGAGCGACTTTAACCCGCTGAAAAAACTTCATCATACGCACGGACTAATACAAATCATGGAACATTATGAAGCAAAATCACCGACCCCAGTCTAGGACGACGATCGTGAGCGTGAGCGGAGCGGGGCCGGCGTTCTTGAGAGGGACTCCGTTGAGCGGTCGGCCGTCACATTGCCAAACATCTGCCAAAATTTTGGCACATGTTAGAATTCTAGATTCGTCACTGGCCGTCAAGACTTTTTTGCCTTTGGATTCAGGCATGGGGCCATGTTGTGGTGCGGTCTCGGGCGTGCTGCCAGGAAGAGCAAATGCTCACACGCGCGCACGCGCGTGCGGTCCATGCGACAACTTTGGTGGCTTCCTGGAAAGTGTACCTATATCGCATTGTTTGTGGAGTGCTCATGGGACCCGCGAGCCACATAGTCATAAGGTTCAAAGCGCCGCGACCAAAGGTTCACTGGACTGGGCTTTGCATCTGCTCAATTGACAATTCTTCAGCATGAGCTGATCTATAGTCGAGTAATTTTGAAGTGCAGTGGTCTATTCGTACTCGCATGGATCAGGCTGGTGGCGTCGCGACCAGCCCCCGACCCCTCCTGGGCGTTGCAGGATCCCGCCGCCGTCAGGCGGCTGTCCGACTAGCCTCCGGTGATCTCCCAAGGCCAGCGGGGAGGAGGGCTCAGAGTTTTCTGCTCTTGCGCGCAAACGCACATGCAAAAACATTGAAAAATCACTGTGTGAGTAGCAAAGCATCATGTTTCATTTTTTGATGCTTGTAGGGTACACCCTTCCTTCATGATGGCTTAAGGGCCCCACGGTGCGGGTTATGCCGCCCAAGTTGCCTTGCGTTCCTGGCATGTTCTGTTTCTGGTTTTCTGGTCAAAGCAACAGCCATAACAACCACCACCACCACCACCACCACCACAACAACAACAAAAAAAAAATGACAACAACCAGCCACTGCCACCACCACAACAGCAACAACAACAAGAATAAGAAAAAGAAGAAGAACAGCAACAACGTACAAACAAAAACTGCAGGCCCGTTACAACATATCTTCTTCCTTTGTCTCTACGAGGGAGTGAAGCAAAAACTGCAGCCCCGTCGTTGTTGTTAGACCACCCGAAACCAACCAGCCAACAAGTACTTTTACATACTTTTACCAGTGGTGGTAGTGTTTGTGCTAGTGATAGTGCTAGTACTAGTCGTAGTTGTTGTTATTAGTAGTTAATGGGAAGTAGGTAGGTAGGTAGGTAGGTAGTACTGCATAGTAGCACTGGTAGTAATGGTAGTAGTGGTAGTAGCAGTAGTGGTGGTAGTAGCAGTAGTAGTGGTAGTAGTGGTAGTAGTGGCGGTAGTAGTAGTAGTAGTAGTAGTAGTAGTAGTAGTAGTAGTAGTAGTAGTAGTAGTAGTAGTAGTAGTAGTAGTAGTAGTA
>CAXAMN010024995.1:720773-733209 GCA_963970005.1 Durusdinium trenchii
ACCTAAGAGCGCGGGCCTCCAACCTAAGAAATGGCCTCCAACCTAATAGCGATGGCCTCCAACCCAAGAGCACGGGCATCAAACCTAATAGCGATGGCCTCCAACCTAAGAGCGCGGGCCTCCAACCTAAGAAATGGCCTCCAACCCAATAGCGATGGCCTCCAACCTAAGAGCACGGGCCTCCAACCTAAGAAATGGCCTTCAACCTAATAGCGATGGCCTCCAACCTAAGAGCGCGGGCCTCCAACCTAAGAAATGGCCTCGAACCTAATAGCGACGGCCTCCAACCTAAGAGCGCGGGCCTCCAACCTAAGAAATGGCCTCAAACCTAATAGCGATGGCCTCCAACCTAACAGCGATGGCCTCCAACCCATAGCGATGGCCTCCAGCCCAATAGCGATGGCCTCCAACCTAAGAGCACGGGCCTCCAACCTAATAGCCATGGCCTCCAATCTAATAGCGATGGCCTCCAACCTAAAGAGCGCGGGCCTCCAACCTAACAGAAACGGATAGAAATGGCATCCAACCTAATAGCGATGGCCTCCAACCTAATAGCGATGGCCTCCAACCTAAGAGCGCGGGCCTCCAACCTAATAGGGATGGCCTCCAACCTCATAGGGATGGCCTCCAAGTTAAGAGCGCGGGCCTCCAACCTAAGAAATGGCCTCCAACCTAATAGGGATGGCCTCCAACCTGAGAGTGCGGGACTCCAACCTAACAGAATTGCCTCCAACCTAATGGCGATTGCGGGCCTCCAACCTAACAGAAATGGCCTCCACCCTAATAGCGATGGCCTTCAACCTAAGAGCGCGGGCCTCCAACCTAACAGAAATTGCCTCCAACCTAATAGCGATGGCCTCCAACCTAATAGCGCGGACCTCCAACCTAACAGAAATGGCCTCCAACCTAATAGCGATGGCCTCCAACCTAAGAGCGCGGGCCTTCAACCTAACCGAAGTGGCCGCCAACCTAATAGCGATGGCCTCCAACCCAAGAGCGCGGGCCAATCTAATAGCGATGGCCTCAAACCTAAGAGCGCGGGCCTCCAACCTAACAGAAATGGCCTCCAACCTAATAGCGATGGCCTCCAACCTAATAGCGATGGCCTCCAATCTAATAGCGATGGCCTCCAACCTAAGAGCGCGGGCCTCCAACCTAACAGAAATGGCCTCCAACCTAATAGCGATGGCCTCCAACCTAATAGCGATGGCCTCCAACCTAACAGCGATGGCCTCCAACCTAATAGCAATGGCCTCCAATCTAATAGCGATGGCCTCCAACCTAAGAGCGCGGGCCTCCAACCCAACAGAAATGGGCTCCAACCTAATAGCGATGGCCTCCAACCTAATCGCGCGGGCCTCCAACCTAAGAGCGCGGGCCTCCAACCTACTCAAACCTAAGAGAGCGGGCCTCCAACCTAACAAACATGGCCTCCAATCTAATAGCGATGGCCTCCAACCTAAGAGTGCGGGCCTCCAACCTAACAGACATGGCCTCCAACCTAATAGCGATGGCCTCCAACCTAACAGCGTGGGCCTCCAACCTAACAGCGATGGCCTCCAACCTAATAGCGATGGCCTCCAACCAACTGCGATGGCCTCCAACCTAATAGCGATGGCCTCCAATCTAATAGCGATGGCCTCCAACCTAAGAGCGCGGGCCTCCAACCTAACAGAAATGGCCTCCAACCTAACAGCGATGGCCTCCAACCTAAGAGCGATGGCCTCCAACCTAACAGCGATGGCCTCCAACCTAATAGCGATGGCCTCCAATCTAATGGCGATGGCCTCCAACCTAAGAGCGCGGGCCTCCAACCTAACAGCGATGGCCTCCAACCTAATAGCGATGGCCTCCAACCTAACAGCGATGGCCTCCAACCTAATAGCGATGGCCTCCTAATAGCGATGGCCTCCAACCTAACAGAAATGGCCTCCAACCTAACAGCGATGGCCTCCAACCTAAGAGCGATGGCCTCCAACCTAACAGCGATGGCCTCCAACCTAATAGCGATGGCCTCCAACCTAACAGCGATGGCCTCCAATCTAATAGCGATGGCCTCCAACCTAACAGCGATGGCCTCCAATCTAATAGCGATGGCCTCCAACCTAAGAGCGCGGGCCTCCAACCTAACAGACATGGCCTCCAACCTAACAGCGATGGTCTCCAACCTGAGAGCGCGGGCCTCCAACCTAACAGACATGGCCTCCAACCTAACAGCGATGGCCTCCAACCTAAGAGCGCGGGCCTTTAACCTAACAGACATGGCCTCCAACCTATTATTGCAGAATCTCGCGAATCCCAAACTTGCTGCGTCACCGCACCTGTGGTGTGAAGAGCTGCACCAGCGCTACGGTGAGGAAGTTCAGCAAGGCTGCCAAGTAGACAGTGGGCACATAGTCCTCGACAGGGTTCCCTGCCAACCTGCGTCGATGTCACAGAGAGCTTCCAACCTGGAGATTCGATCTACAGTGTGGAGCATCTTTCTACTTGTGGGAGGAAACACATCTGTTTCATCCACTTGAAAAGAATCCAGAAAACGCCACTATCATAGGTACACATGTGAAACTGTAAACATGTAATAAGTGTGCTCTTTTGTGAAGGGTGCGGATGTGGTACCGGCTCCACCGGCACCGCACTCTGGACTCGGGATGTCAACAAAAGCGCCCCAATTCCATGCCGAGCAGCATCATCATTGGAAAGGAGATTAGGCCAACAAGGAGGCCGGCACTTACCTGAGCGCGAACCACCCAACTAGGGAGATCCATGTTCACGCCGAGCCATGCAGACTCTACAACTCTAGGAGGCTTGGGTGAGTCGGATGGTGCCTTGAGGAACTTTTGGAAGACGCTCGGGGAGGACGTGCCGACCCTTGGGGGAAGGACATCAAGATGATGTCGGATTTGAGGGAGGGATTTCTTATCATCTCTTGCTTCTGGGACCTTGGACCTCAAATGCTTATATATGAATGGTGTTGCCACAAACTCTCAATACATATACAGAATTAATGCAGTTGAACACTGATTGAACACTTATATTTGTCTTCAACAACATCTTTGTTCGCCATAGGCCCGGCGTCCACACGTTTTTTGGAGGTTTCATTCATTTTTACAATGCCAATGATCAGTGACAGGTACCCTCGGAAGATACTAAAGCCCTGATTTTTCTCCGCAACAAGTCGGGGTTTCGGGGTCAAGTCTGCAGGTCTGATCGTCCTCACTCGAGTCACAAAAGTCAAACAACTCAATTTGAGGTATGGAAACTGAGCATAGCAGCGTGCCAGTGACAGGGAACGGAACATCTCAGGGCCCCAAAGAGCTACGGGACCGGTGTGTGTTGCCATCATCCAACATGTCCACTAATTATATAGTTTCCCTAAATTCTAGGAACCAAATCATTTGGCGCGAGCGCTTCTTCAAGGAAGCTCCCCGCCGCATTTAGGGCGGCGGGGGGAACTTCCTTGAAGAGGCGTGAGCTATCCTGCGTCCATACTAGAAAGCTACTAGCTACCTCTTATCCTCCATCCGCGGCCCACCCCGGGCTGAATAAAAAAAATACAATCATATACTAGAGCCGCTCTAAAGAAAAAACATGAACCCTGCCTTAGATAGGGTCCTGGGGGCCCCCCCCTCAATTAACAACATGAATTGAAGGTGGACATACCTGATTTTTGGAAATTAATATTTTACCTCACTTAATGTTCTTAGGGCCCCCCTACACCCCCTAACTCATCGACACCTCACAAACCCTTCAATTAATGTCCACTCCCCACGTGGCAAACCAGCCAGGCCAACGTAATATGTGAGCAGCGCTCAAAAACCAGGGAGGAAAGTGGCCACCGCATGCAAACCAAGCAGGAAAGCAGCCATCACACTCAAACCCAGGCAACAAAAATGACTTCAGGGGGGGTTGACCTCTAGAGGAGGGGTCGATTCATTTAGGCTAAGCAATATGCTAGCTTGATCCAAGGTACACTGGGAACATGAAATAACACTTATAGATAGACCCTGAATATTCTGAAACTTACTCGACGTCGACGTCCTGAGTTACTTTGGTTCCTCTCTCTGCCTCTCTCTCTCTCTCTCCCGTCCCGGCCCTCCGTGATGATTAATTGAGGGGTGTGCGACCTCTCCACCACCTCTTGATTATTTCTCAAGTAAATATGACCCTAGCTTGATCTAAAGTACACTGGGAAAATGCAAATTATTGTTTTTATCCAACTTAGGTGTTTACCAAAATTGTCGACCACTTGTCGCAAAACAACAGAAATCATTGAGAACCATTCATTCGTAGGTCACCCCCCCTTCCAATTAAGTGACATATTGAGTGGAGGGGTCATGGGGTCAGGAAAAACAATATCTTAGACATTCTTAGACCCCATCATCCCGATGTCATGGGGTCATCCCAGATCATCCCGAGTCCACCGACCTCCATTACGTTTCGCCCAGCGGCCGCCGGCTCCCGGATGGGCACATACAGCCTGGACACAGAAGGGGCGGACTTCGCGGCCGTCGTCCAGGGTCAATATATGCCACACGAGATCCCCATATGATATCAGTGATTGGTAAACCCAAGTTAGGTCCCAAGTTAGGTGGTTGGAAAATGGACCCTCATCTAAAGAAACATCATAAAGCTGCCAGTGACAGTGCCATGAACTCTGAAACCACTGTATTACTGGTTGGTGGCTTCAACTCACGACCGAAACTCATTACTTAGTCGGATCAATCATCCCATGTAAAGGTTGAACGCTTGCACTACAAACATGTCTGAAACCACCATCCAGAAGAAAAGAGTTCCGTGTCGGAGTGGTTTTGAGTCCCCAGAACATATTGGATCATGGGCATCCTCCACGAAGCTCTCCTTTGGAATGAACTACTGGATAGGAGCTCCTGTATCAAAAAAATGAAACCATTCATGTCTTGTCTGTATTGTAGTATATACAGGGGCTTCTGGATCCCGGGTATTTGTTGGAATGGATCTCCGTGGAAGCCTCTTCAGATGTATTATGAAAAACCACCAACACACAAAGGCAACAATCCCTAAAGTCCGCACTTGACAAAGGCCCTCAAGAAGAGTGTAGATCACCTTCGAAGGAGTTCTTTCCGTATTGTGATTTTGTATAGTATTAGTAATAACAATGTGTATAATATATACATGTGCATATATATGTATTCCGGCCTACCCCGTCTACTGATCAAGGGTGATCTGACCAGCAAAACCCGTTTCTCGACAGGGCCTCTCCCGATGTCCCACCGGTTTGCCGTCCAAGTGGCCCAAGTCCAAAGGCTGGAAGTGTCTGCATTGAAATCCCTCCTTGGAAGACCATCATGGCGCCCAGTTGGTCCGAGCTGCACAGCATCCCCAAGCAACTGGCCAGGGCACAAATGAGCACCTGAAAAATCATGAAGAGCGCCGGGACAGGCATTTATCCCCCATCACAAATGAGGGTGGAAAGGAGACATTTTCATCTTTGGACCCAGCGAAGGATGTGCTCCTCCCAGCCAGTTCTCATCCCTCAAGCTTCTACACTGTTCGCCTACAGTTGTACTGTGGCGGCCAACCCCAACTTCGAGCTCTATCCGCCTCTTTGGGCTTCACGGTGCCAAAAATGATCACTTGACCTAAAAAGATGTCACCGTTGGTCGCCATGACATGGCATGACTCACGACTCGATTCATGGCTTCGTGCGGAACCAACTCCATTGAATTTCCGGTTGAGGGCCGGAGGTCGGAAGAACGTCCGGTTCCTCCCCGAAAGGTCTCATGTTTTGTTCACCTTGTACCACTATCCAAAATAGTACAGCAATCAAAACACTTTCACTGGTCATGTTGGACTTCTTCGAAAGAACGTCCATCAAAACCACATCCTGGTACACTTCTTCTCAGGCACACTGCTGCACTCTCCAGCGCGTACCACCTGTTTGGTCGTTAGCTTTGGTAGGAGCGTTCCTTTGAGCAGGTCGATGGAGACAATGGAGGAGGCACCCATGACTGCACTGTCGGCGGTGGACATGATGGCCGCCAGCGTGGAGCAAGTCATCACCGTCACCAAGACATATTGCAGGGGTCCTGGAGATTCAGGACCAGCTACGGAAACAAGGTCGGCAGGGGTGGATGCGAAGCGAACGATATGACAAGACCCTCGCTATCAACATGTAAAACCGGGTTCTTGAACTTGCTCAGTGGGAAAAAAGACTCAAAAGTCTCAACAAAAAACCCTGGTACCTTGGCATGACCCATCAGCAAAGGCCACGTAAGGAACGCCAGCCGCCAGCTGCTGGTGTAGGAGTGTGACTGTTTGTTGAGGAGGATGTTGATTAGATAGGAAAAACATGGAAAAACAAAACACGAGGTACAACATATTATGTGTGTTTCTTTTGCAACTCTGAAGGATTCATGACATTCATGAGTAGGGGGAACCGCGAACAAGACAGTCAACGACCTTTTCCCTTGTTCAAAAAGTGTTAAACTCACCCCAGCACTTCTGGTTTTTTGATGTATGTGTCCATTTGGGGGTCAGTATGTGATATATGTGTGCCGAAAAAAATCTCTTATCTAGCCTGAAGACATTGCCTAGAATGGGTCGACCCCCGTCGGATGTGCAGGTTTGTAGGGTTTGCCGCGTTTCAAGCTTTGTTGGTGGCATCAAGCTTGCCATAGTTTGGCACGCCAACAGTGAGGGCACGAATCAACTGCAGTAGTGGTTGTGCAAGTTGTGGGGAAGCTGCTCTTCCATGGGCACAAACATGTCCAAAGTGTAGTGGCTGCACAAGTTGTGGAGGAGTTGCTCTTCCATGGACACAAGTGACACAAGCATGTTCAAAGTGGGCATCGGCTGGGGCATCGGTAAGGCACTGCGGTGAGAAAACTATTCAGTGGTTGGAACAAAAATGTAGAGTGCGTCGGCACAGGGGGCCGCTAAATCTGTGGTCCCAGTTGACCCAGTTCAACAGGGTGTTCCAGTTGACCCAGTTGACCCCCGGTTGACCCAGTCGACCTCAACTGAGTCAACTGGGTCTGGAGATTTAGTGTGGCCGCCTGGTCAAGTCGACCACTGCGACCACTACCACTGCTACTGCTACTACGTGTCAACTGGGTCAATTGGGGTCAACTGGGTCAACTGGGCGATCTAGAGCAACTGGGGTCAAGCGGGTCAGCTGGGGTCAACTGGGTCCACTGCTACTACTAGGTTGTGATAGAGGCATTGTCTGAACTGGATCAGGAAAGATCACCAATCAACCTCAACATGGGATCCCTGGTGTCGAGTGTGTGGTTTCTATGTGTTAGATTGTGTTTTCACAACTCATTATTTTTGTTTATGCGTTTGTTTTCTACTGATGTTCTGATGGAAGCAGTGTCTCAACTGGCTCAGGAAAAGTCTTAAACCAACCTCAACACGGGACACCTGGCGTTGAGCTTGGTTTGCAATGGTTAGAATGTTGTTTACGCGGCCATGGTCGACTCGATGGAAGAGGGAGTCCCAACCAAGCTCAACACAAAATGTTTTGTGGTGATCTTGGTTTCTAGCTTTCTTTTAGTAGTTTTACATCACCAACTCGCTTGCTCACAGGTCGTCGATAGATCTAGAGTCTAGAGCTATCTCTTGACCCGCAGGAAGAGGCGGTCCCCAACTGTTGGCTTCTGAAGTGGCTCAAGCTGGATCAACCGAGGTTGTGATGGAGACCGTTGTTGAACTTGAACAAGTAAGGTTCCGAATCAAGCTCTGCACGGAATGTCTGATGTTGAGATTGGTTTCCATTGATTAGATCACGTCTTTATAGCTCCATGTTGCCACAGAAGAAGATGGTTGGTGTTGATCTAAAATACAGTACAGGTCACTTACTCAGGTTCGAGAATTCTATGGATGAGTTGACTTAGTTGTCGATGGTTTGGTGGATAGACTGTGACGATCGAACACGAAGCACCTGATCCCTGCTTTGGACCTGGAAAAGACACACAAGTCCAACTGGTTTGCGCCTGATCCCTGGTTTTCGTTGAACTGAGGGTTAGTTGACCCAGTTGGGCGGTGGGCCCAGTTGACCCGGTGGCACGCTAAATCTCCGGAGCCAGTTGACCCAGTTGAGGTTAGTAGCAGTAGTAGTAGCCGTCGTCGTGGTGGTGGCGGCGGTGGACCCAGTTGACCCGGTGGCCACGCTAAATCTCCGGACCCAGTTGACCCAGTTGACCCGGTTGACCCGGTTGACCCAGTTGACCCAGTTGTGGTCAACTGGGTCAACCGGGTCAACTGGGTCCGGAGATTTAGCGTGGCCCCCTGTGCGGTCGCAATGAATTTGTAGGTCTTGCAACACGTCTTGTATACTGCCGTAAGCAACTCATAGAGGAACATACCAAGTGTTTGCGCCAGCTACAAATGTAGCGTGGCAGCGTGCTTCCTAAAGTGGTTGGCACGTCGAAAGGGCATCGGTAGATGGGTCGGCCCCCATCAGTTATGCAAGTTTGATGCAGGTTTCCAATATCCCAAGACCACCCTGTGACTACTTTAGTGTGCACGAGATTTTCGTCGGATTTTCTCGGATGTGACTACTGCAGTGGTCTTTTGGGCCCATTCACCTGCCCCTTGGCCCAAATCAACCAGCTGATCCCGGCCATCTGAAGCGACCCGAGAGGGGTTGCGGAACGCCTCCCCGAACTGGGGACCGAGCCGATGCTCCTGCCATCTTCAGCTGAGCGGACAAACCGCTGAAGGCTGTGGCGTCTTGATCGACCACAGGAAACAAGGGATCCTCCAAACGGCGTCTTCCGGCCGGCCCCGGCCGGCAGTTTTGGACGCTTCTCTTCAGTGAGAAAACCGGTGGTTTTGTAAACTGACAGGCTTTCCCCCTTGAACATCTTAGACATTCTTAAGCCATTTGGCGTCACTATTGATTCTGTGCAATCTGACGAAGCTTTGGATGCTAAAGCTGTCTGTTGCCTACCTCAGATCGTTCTTGGGGATCCGCATGTACTACTCACTCATGGCATTGTCCTGCAGCTTGGAGACTCACTGCTGACTCCTGTGTTTAACTTCTTGGAACATCTTGAAAAATGGACTCGATTTATGTTGCAAGACTTCAAGCCTTTCCAGTTCAGCATACTTTCACAGCTTGAGACTTCCCTAGCGTTGGCCGCAACACCCGATGCTTTCCGAGACTCATAGGCGCTCTTCGTGAGCCCCAAGACGATCCCAGGAATCTGCGCAATGAAGGGCGCCACCAACATTGCAGCCATGACCACGCGCAGGTCCTGGTCCGATGTAGCGATATAGGTCCGCTGGATAAAGTGGGGCGAGAGAGGTGCAGTGAGCATGTTCAGCAAAAAGAAGGCGATCTCACAGCCCACAGCCCGGCTCCTGGGTGTTGTAAAGCAAATATCATCACAATGACGACGGAGGGCTTGCAAAACAAAGCAAACCATTCAAGGGTCATGCCCACACAAATAATCAAAAAAGGGATCATTGTGGATCCATTTAGGGGACACCCATCTTTTCGATTTTCTTCCCCAGACTGTACTGTGCAAGGATGCAGGCTTCATCTGCCCCGCAGAAACCCGCAGCATTCAAACAACAAACACGGTCTAATACGTAGATCTTCTCTTGCTCTTTGAAGGCTCGGGAACTGGTAGAACTCCGGGTTCACCGCCGCAATGCAGCCTGCTGGCATGCAGCCATTCCCCGCACCCTCGACTGTACACTCTGCGGGCACCACGTAAGCGCTGGCGACGGGGGCGCTGGTGTTGACACCCCGCAGAAACCCGCAGTCGGGTGGGCCCAGCGACGGGATGGTGCCATACTGGGCAGCTAAAACGATGGGGATGGCCAGAAATGAAGCGATCATCACAACACTCTGAATGGCATCCGTGAGCACCACGCTGTTCATGCCACCAAGGAATTCTAGGGTCAAAATCATCACCTGGGCAGAGTCAGACGATCGATGGTATGATGACCACACTCATACTCTCCATCACTCAGGAGATCTTAGGACTATTATCCTCAGAGAGTGCTAACATTTGTTCTTGCTTCAACTGGAGTCACTGAATTGCACAATAACAACAGTCAGGTTCCTGGTACATATCAGCTTAATCTATATCCATATATATATATATATATCGTAAAACACGTTTGGGTTTGGCTCTTAAACTTGTCCTAAACTAGCATAACACAATGAGAATTGGCCAACACATAGTCTCATTCAGCAATATCAACATTGAATATTGGTTCAATGGGCCAAATCTGCATTATCCAAAACAACCAATTCACATCTGACTTTTGCTACTTCCACCTGCACAAACAAAATAGGATGATGATCTCCGATCCTTTTCGGCCGGAAGACACAAAAAATCAGCATGCAGCTCCACTTGGGGATCGCCCCCAAGGTCATTCCCTCCAACATCGCTGCGAAGGACACGATCTGCGCGGTAATGTAGCCTCGGAGGTCGGAGGTTTGGGGCGGTTTAGGGTTTAGGAAAGAGAAGTGGATAGATGTAGATACCGAACACAAATGCGCAGGAAGAACATCTGTTGCTGCAGCAAATGACACATTTATGGAAACTAAATAACTTAAACAATAGAAAAACTTAGTTATCTGATGCCCATGGTCTTTATGTCCGCACAGGATTGAATACATCACATCTACTTGTATCATCTATCCTTTTAAACCTCGTGACCTGCCATACCTTGTGACCTGCCAGGGCTGAACAAAACACGCGCAGTCCGCGCCCCGAACAAATCCCTCTGCCCCGAACCAATTCGGCTGGGCCGCCAATGATTGGGATTACCCCACAAATGGTACACAGCAGTCTCAAACGCATTGTGCCATAGCGGTCGTTGATGAAATCCAGCGGGCTGGTATAGCCTCTTAGAATAGCAACTCGTCGAAGTCGAGGATTGAACACCAGCAT
Source organism: Durusdinium trenchii (assembly GCA_963970005.1). Lineage (NCBI taxonomy): Eukaryota > Dinophyceae > Suessiales > Symbiodiniaceae > Durusdinium > Durusdinium trenchii. The sequence continues at coordinate 731,666 of CAXAMN010024995.1, forward strand.
GCCTCGACAGGTCGACAGGACGGTGTTCTGCTCCACGGTGGCATGGTGCTAGGGTGGTCGCTAACCCCTGGTGGTGGCTATCTCTCTTGGAGTAGGGTGGGCGACTATACATCAAGCATCAAATTCTTCCCCCAGAACACAAGGACTGCATGTGAAATGATGTGACACACAATCGGTTCGGTTCAAACACGTCTCAGCAGGGATTCCACACCACCCCGGTGCCAAAAGGGGTACTACGATGTACCACGAACAAGCTGTTCATACGAGTATTTAGGTGGATTCTGCCATGATCTGCCGTGGGTTGGAACCGGGAGGGGTGTGAGTAGAAAGTAAATATAGATGCATTGGTTCGGCTGCGTGCATGCGAGTTCATCAGTCATGTTCAGTAATTATCACTGTTTGTCATGGTTTGTCCCGCAAGTGCTACAGGCAGCGCCACTTAATTCTAAAAATGGCATACACACCTCTTTTCCCTACCTGCCAGACCCCTCCCCATCCCTCGCCTGCGACAATCATCAAGGTGGCACCGATCCAGCGCAGGGCCACAAAGCCCCGGGCGAAGGCCTCCTCCGGAATGCCAATCACCGTGTAGCCTCCCGGGGTTTCGGAGGGTCGAAGGGTCGACTTTTTGCGGCTGGTGTGACCTCGTGGTGATTGGTCACAGGTTTAAACAGTCACGTTCGCTGGGTGAAGAAAAGGGGGCTTTATTAGGTCACTAAGGTGTTCTTATTTTTTTGAGCCAAGAGTCTCTCTGAAGAGGTTTTGGTAAAACAGCAAACAGATGAGAAACCCTTGATTCGTCGACTGAATGGGAACCGGAATTCGCAGTGCCTGGTGAGCATAGCATGCCCAAGGCTAGATGCACTAGGCGAAACCAGGTCGAGTAACAGATTCACAAGCAAGAACTACCACCCATGTCCCAGCACTACAGGGAGATCTATTAACGTTCTATCAACCACCCTAACTTTGGGTGGTGCTGAGCTAATATAGTTGGCAATTGCCAGAACCTACAAACCGACCGATGGCGAACTAGCAAACAACTCAACCCCTTGGTGTTGGGCTTCAATTGTTTTAGGTTTTGGGGTGTCCCTGCACCAACTCTGGGCTATACGGTTTGGTTCACAGGCTTTGTCGGAGCCTTGGAACCTTCAGTATACAAAACCGGCTTGGAAACACGTTGCGTCTCCCCGCAACGTGTGTAAAATACAGTAGTTGTTTTCTTCGCAGCTGAGTCATCCAATTCCGCCCAATCCGACACCGGCCGTCATGCCGTTGTCTGCGTCCAAAACTACTTTGGGACAGAAAGTCTCGCCAGGAATATAGCTTCCCCTCAAAGCCTCTTGGGGCAGTCTGCAAGCTCTGGGCCTACAATGATATTATATATCCGCCGACCCCGCCGGTTGAAGGGGGCGCGCGCCAGAGAAGGCAACCGAGGGCATGCTGGAAGCGTTGCGGAAGGTCTGACAGCTTGAAGCGTTGCTGAAGGTCCGACAGCGGAAGACAGGGCGTGCGCGACGCTGCTTCACAGACTTGCTTGACGGGGT
>CAXAMN010024995.1:733219-747962 GCA_963970005.1 Durusdinium trenchii
GACTTATTTTACGGGTTCCGAAAGCAACGTTAGACATTCTGGGGGCGCTGAATGTGAAAACTGGTCAGTGTTCATGATGACAGGAACTATTGATCCCTTAGATGTTGAATATTCTCTTCAGTTTTCTTTGCTGAGGGTCTTGGATAAATACATTGAGAACATCCTCCAACAAACGAGCCCGTGCTGTTCTTCGCTGTAGCAAGCTGAGGCCAGCTTGAACGATTCCATGAAGTGTTTTTGTTCACATCGATCGATCGATATATCCACGCTGTATTGATCTGTTGTATACATTGTAGCCGAGCCAGGATTTCGACGTCGCACTTGAAGATCAAGAAGTCACTTTGGCTGCATTTAACATTTCCTGGCATGCAGCCATCGTCAGCCATCAACACCTTCCCATGATGTGTGATCTCCTGAGGTTTAACTTGGACGTGGTGTGCGTGGGGTCTGGGGGGGGGGGGTCCTTGCGAACAAAGACTCTTATATTAACGGCTTTTGTTTCAAATGCTGTTGGCGGAGTAGGGTATAAATTGGCCACCGTCCGCGATCTCATGCCTTTTCCCCGGGGTCGGCGGCAGGGGGCGGAGCCCTTACAATATATACTGGTTACATACCTTCAAAACATTTCATAAGACAACCTCTGGCCCATTCGATTCAAATCCATTCATTCCTATGGAACTCTAATGAAACAGTTGCAGTTGCATCAAAACCATGTAGGCAATTCATCCAGTCCATCGATCGATCTTGACCAGCTAGGCCTGAGTAGACCGTGGAGAAGGTCGTGAGGAAGAGGAAGAACACCTCATGACCGAGCCGTTTGGACCTGGAATTTCAGTGGATGACTGGATCTCGTTTATCGGAAAGTTGTCCTTCTATCTCTTTTGTGAAACCAACATATTTCGTACAGAACAAAGCTCAGTGATCGGGTGGCTCTCTCACCCAGCAGTGGACAAGCATGGGAAGACAATGAACAAAGTTACTAACAAACCAAGTCTGAGATAGAAGAACTAGCCAAAAACCTGAACCAGCACCAAAAACTATTTTACTTCGAGTGATCCCCACCATGGCATTATATTCTGCTGCTGATAGCCGACGGCATGTTGTTTCAGCATCCCCAAGAACGTGTCTATTCTTGCATATATATATATATATATCCATGTATACATACATATATACATATACATATTGTTATTGTTTATATATGTATTATTAGTTTTATATATTGGCACTCCGTCTGGCATATTTTTGCATATAGACTGGCTTTGTGTGGCATCTAACCAGGTATTCTAGCTGGCATAAAATCCCGCATTCTATCTGGCATGTTTTCTGATATATTTTTCTTGTATTAACCCTGACATTATTTTCCATCTGGCAAATTATCTGCAATGTATAAATATATATATATTTGTCATATATTGTACCATTCTATCTGTCTGGCATAAACACAGGCATTTCTTTCTATCTAGTTCAGGTCCGGTGGTGCCCTGCACTCCGGAGCTCGCAGCGAAGGAAGGCGGTGGAGTTGACAACTGTCATAAAATCTAACAACCCTCACCTGGCAAAAAAAAAATCACATAGAGCCCTGAGTTGATCGGTAGAGCCAAGTGGAGTTTGTTCGACTTTGTTCAGGATACCTGGCCAAGGGAACCCGTGTCTAAACCAAAGACTTAAGTTGATGTCTCTGGCACTGTAGACTGTGGACTCTTCTGTGACCGGTCTTCCCCCAGTCATCCGTACGATCAGCTGAGAAACGCCATACGATCCACTGAAGTGGGCCTTGATCTCCCCATGTTGCTCGATCGCCTTGACCTTCTTGGCGTGTGCCACTTTGGCGATCACCAAGAGCATGGAGAAGTAGACCCCCACCAAGACGTACCTGGCTTTCGGATGGGTTCCTTCGAAGTTGAAGGGATGGGACCTGTTCCTTGGGTTCAGACGCTCCATTCTGGGCCCAACGAGGTTCCGATCAACCGACCCAACGATTTTGAACAGTGGGTTCGTTGGCTCAGCTGCGAGGTAAATCGTTCTCATGAGGATCCACAGACCTTAGGATTGGATCACAACTGTTCTCATTCGTCCGACAGGCTTGGTCTTCAGACAGGGATCACCTGCCCTTGCCGGCCCTTTGGAGATGCAGCTTCATTCTCTGGATCGTCAGGCATTGGGAGAAAAGCGTAGCCCTGAAGATCTTGCAGCTAAGAGCTCTGACCCACATGAGGATTCTGAGGGATGAAAAACATCTGCTTAGATCTGCTTACAGGCTTAGAATATCTTGCAGTATGATCTTTTCTGTCCACCATGACTCACTATGACCATTTGATCCCATGTGCCCAATGTCAAGTCAGATCATCCCTCACACGAGAGAGGAAGTCAAAGCTTGCAGTTGCACCGTCCAAGGTACAGCAAGACATTTGCGCTCTGACTTTCATCTTCCGCTCTCGCAACCACCGCCATGGCTGCTTCAGTCCAGCCGATGCAGCTGCAGTTCAGCCGATACATGTCGGAATGTCCTTCATTGACTGAATAGGAATCCAATGCGTTTGCTGGAACTCCTCACTTGGGGTTGTGTCACTGCCCTCTGGTCACTCGAAGAAAGGGAGAGAGAGCGCAAACACAAGTGGAGACAAATAGAGAAACAGTTTTCACCAATTTCACCAAATTTCCTGCCGCAGCAGAGAGGCCCCAAAAAAGCCGAGCTGTTCTTTCGGGACACGCTTTCGGGACACGGAGTGTTGATTCACTCACAAAACATCATCAACATTTGTGAATGTCAGGGTGTTCAACCAGCTGTTCAAAAGGCATTACCAACATTAAGTAAATGTCTAACATGGAGTGTTTCTTCCGTGTCCATTTTGCTCCGAACACCGTGTTGTTTCGGATGTCGGCCACACACCTTGTGAACAAACGGGTGTTTTGGCCGACATGGCAAAGGGTAGAAGTAGCAAGTGGATAACTAGGTTGGAGGCCATCGCAAAAACACCCACTGTACCACGTCAGATGTCGCAGTGGGGCAGCGGTCACCGTCAAAAACCCAGCCTGCAGCGCCAGAAGCAGATCGTCCACCATCTGCGCATCCAATTCGTCACCCAAATCCACCTGCAAATGGTGGGTGTGGTATGCTGTGGTCTGATGATGATCAGGATGGGCCAGGAAGGGACCTGATAGCCTAGCTTCACCTGGTCCTCCACGTAGGTGCTGTCACCGACGGCCCCCACAAGGGATCCAGGGTACAGAGTCTTACTTCTAGGCTCGGCACCGCAGCATCTGCGCTTCTCTCTTTTTAACAAGGCCAGTGGTCCACCTGCCCTACATCTCTGTCATTGCGTTGCATGTCACATCATGTCACCCCAGCACATGAATTGCCTTTCTATCCTCGCCAGGAGGATGATGACTATTCTAACGACTGTCAGCAAGTTACTGTGACATTGCCAATTCATCCTTCTTGGAAAGCTTCAGCATTCCCTCAGCTGAGCACAATTAGGAAAGGTGCTCCTCCAAAATTAATGCATGCAAACACAAAGCCAACTTAACACAAACCCTGCCTGTTTAGAAACTATACTGTAAATGAAACGAATACCAAGTTGTGCTATCTACTGCCGTAGTTCTGAACTGTAAACATCCAATCCCTCCAGTACAGAGCAGCCTCCGGAACCCCCTGAGTTTCTTGTCTGGAGGTCATTCGAGGCCATTGCCTCTCTACCCACCCTATAGCTGGAAACTACACTCTTGCCTCAAATTCCCAGTCCGACCGTCCGACTCTTCAGTAAGTCTTGTCGTTATTCTCCAGTCACAAGCCACCATCGCAGTCAAACTCCTATATAATCCAAACCCGGCCAGGCCTGGCTGTAGCCCTAAAGACCCAACCAATCCCAATCACCTCAACCACGCGCGTCATGCCGCGTCAGCCCGCGTCGTCAACCTCACGTGGTCGCCTCGCTCCGTGGTCGCATCGCACCTGGACCCGATGGCGCGCGGGATGGTGGGGATCCTGAAAGTCGTGCAGCCGCAGCTCTTGCCTCGGTGAGACGAGGGTCGACCTGAAGGGGGGTGGAGACCTGACCTTCCTGAGAGCCGTCGACGGTGAGCCGTCTAAGCGGTGGCATTAGGTCGACAGACTGGAAACAGCGATTTCTGATTGTGACGGTCACCATCGACCTATTGAAGCGACTTGAGGGTAGTATACGGGTCGCTGTTCGACCTGCAAGAGGCTTGTGGATGTTCGAGCGTCACCAGCTGGCGTACAAACTGCAAACAGTAGGATATTCTCAAATCTAAATGGTAGGATTTGATCCATGAGCTGTATGGCTGAAGTACCTCACTTCGTTGGATGCTGGAGATCCCTGGCCTCTCACCAAGATGGGCAGGAAATAGCAGGAAGACTGTTCAAGCTGCAATCTTTTGTAAGCCAAAATTACAGCATCTGTGATCCCAAGGTCACCTTTCTCTCTCTCTCTCGAGCACCATGCCATACCCATTTGTGGTCACCCTCCAAGGTCCCGACTTCTTCGTCACCTGAAGTGCGCATGAAGGTAGTATGGGGTCAAACAAACGTTTCACCACACTCCATGTTCGACCAACAGAATGTGTTTTGCGAACGGACCTGGCTTGATCTCTTCCGTTGTAGCGAGTCATGACTGCAAAATGGGCCCAAAGGCATCACAAATTGACAAAAGCTGCATGCAAAAGGTTTGTGTTCCTTTAAATTTTGCCTAGTCTATTGATGAGAAACACACCCCAACGAGCCACATCTTCCACAAAGAGATCCAGCTGAAGGCTATTCCACCCGATCAGCTCGAAGGACTCCAACTTCTCCTGGCGAGATGAACCACAGCGCTGAAGTTTTGCGCCGCCACCTGTCTCCATGGCTGCAGTTTGCGAAATTGAAAAACAGGAAACGAACACACGGGAAAGGGGATGAAAAAGCGAAAACAGAAAGCAATTACACCTGGGGCGGCCATGATTGCACTGGTTGCTAAAGCATGTCCTTTTTTTTGATTGCAAACCTGTCAGATTACCTGGAATTGTGGAGTGCTCAACGGAAACGCGGTCAAAGAACGGTGCGAAGTTCCTTCCAAATCTTTCCTGTAGAAAACATGGTAAACCGGTGAAACCGCAATGCGAACAACAGCCCTCCACCCACTTCATCCAGCACCAAGCCCTCCTCCTTGAGCCAGTTTAATGCTGTCATAAGCAAGGGCGATCCGAGCTCCAAGCGAAGCGTCGGCATGGCAGCTAGGTGGCTTGGATCGATGTTCACGGGGACCTCGTCCCATTGGTTCCACTTAGCAGCTACGCCATGATCATCCGGAACAGTGGGTTCGTTTCGAGAGTTTGTTGCGTGCAATAACAACTAAGCCCAACCTGGACCTATAGTCCAGCACTCCAAAGAACACTCTGTCCATCACTGCTCTTCTGTGAGCCTGGGAGCTGTGCCAAGACATCTACAAACCAGGTTTTTCTCCCATCACCTAGACCTATCCCCTTGGAATCACTGAGTTGTCTGCTTTCGGTCTTTTTGCTTCATCTCAGGTGGCTTCTTCTCGACTTCCATTAGTTCTGGTCTCATCGTGCCCGCAGACTGAGCCCAAGAGCAGCTTCAGTGACCCAACTGTTGGGGGATGATATGGGATGATATCCGGATATCCCTATCAATTCGGATCACCCATCACCCCCTGGTAGTACAAACAACCATCAGTACCATCAGTCGACCCAGTGGTGGGAGCTTCTCTGTTCCAAGACGTGTACAACCTGAGCAGGTGAACCGTTCTGCAATACATGCTAAATCACATTCTGACAAACATTGTTCATCCGTGCATTCAACATTAATGTCCTGTCAGCACAGTGGTTGAAAACATGTTCCCGAACTTGAACTGATCAAAGAAGCACATGCACGTGCTCTCCTGGAGAAATATTCCCGTTCGAGTTCGAGTGGTTAAATGTTTTATAATGTGCTATAGTATGTTTTAATGAACAACACTGACAACACCCCCGAAAACCCCAATTTGATGGTGGTGACACATGTGACACATCACTCAGGGTACCCACTGAAATGGAAATTCGACCACATCAGTGGTGTTTTCACCTATCAATCTCATGGTACTCTGGATGCTTCCCAAATAACGAAGTAAAATCAACCCCCGTACTCCAGGCGCACTGACACCACCCGCGACCCGCGACCCTGCTGACCTGATCGATGGCATGGTAGTAGTCCTAAGGAGGCGGGACGGTTTTGGCACAAAGAACTCTGGGAAGGCCTACAAAAGTGCCGGTTCTAATTTTAGTATCTTCTAAACGGAACGAGACTCCCTCAGGCCCACAAAGACTAGCCTTTTTGGGCGCGGTTGCTGAAATGACTGAAGGTCTCAGCCCGCTATTTACCTCATTCGGTTTTTGGGACTCAAAACAGGGCTGCCAAATGTGCTGCCGGATTCGATGAGATCCATCTTAGGCTTGGTCTCAACGTCGCGGCCGAAGAGGGAACTCCCAAAACAGCACCACCCAGCCCTGCTACCCTCCGCTCAGCGGCGTATTCAGCGACTCTGGCTTGCTTGCTCAGGATGGTCGCCTGCAGAAGCACGCTGGTGGGTTCAAGCAACCCGTTCATACAAAAATTTTGGTAATTATTCATCATCGCAAACTGCATGGGTCTGTCTGAAGAGTAAGGGGAAGCATCTGCTAGTACAAGCCATCTGATTCGAGCTGTTGCGCCAAGCGTCACGGTGAATGGTTTAAGAATCGCCCAAAAGCACGACCTTCACAGTGGTTCCAGGTGTAGACCATAGACGTTTCTCTCTTCACACTGAAGTGTGGTTTGAGATGAATCTTAATCTTTGGAAAATCTTGGTTTTAATTTAATGCCCTATCGCTGGGATTAATCTCAACATACCTCAACCATCAAACCACCGCTAACCATCACCGCCGCTCCCAGAGAGCCCCACGTTTTCCATCCAGCGCCTACAGGGCCTACAGCCACACTCGCGTGGGCGGTGCCTGCTGCGCCAACTTGAGTCTCTCCGGCGTCTTCATGGACACGGCCTGCAGGCAGTCCTGCCAGTCGAAGTCGGGCGGATGGATGCAGAGGGCGCGCGGGGGATCCATGAAGATCAAATCAGTCCACGCAGCAAAGCTGCAAAGCTGCTCTGTGTAGAGAAGAACGCCCAAAGCCAGGCTGGGAGCATTGGACATCGAAACAAAACAACATGAACTTACTAGTTAGGCTACAAGGCAGGAACTTTGGACCAACAGGCGATGCCCTTCGCCACATTTCCAGGATCTATAATTACCATGCACTGCACTGATGTTTTCTTTGCGCAGCTAGCACAGTCTCCCTCTACATAAGTCTACGATCTTCAACGCACCTGTGAAGTGCTTTCGGCTTCCACGCAGCGCGATCCATATCTGGGCAGCGCAACATGTCACTGACATTTGGTGTCTAAATCCGGAACCCCCAAACGAGACGAGGCATCCCCAAGTTGACTACCAAAGGACGTACGTGGGGTTTGATCTAGAATCTAGATCATTGGGAGGCGCAAGTCCCAGTACTGCTGCCAAACAGTGTGTCTTCAGTTGAAAAATAATCAAGATCCAAGAGCGGGGCTACGCCACCGAGCAAAAAGAACACCGCATGCACCTGGCGATGACCGAGAGATGGGCATCCCGGCCTTCTGGCCGACTTGTCATGGGCTTTCTTTTTGTCCTGCCAAGGGATGACCAGGAGCTTGCTTCGACAGCCCCGACTCTCACCACGAGCTTGCTAGCTTCGACTCGAAAAAAGCGACAGATCTGACCACGGACTAGGTGAGGAAAACCGGGTCCATCTTTGAATGGGCTCTTCTAGTGCGTGGTCAGATCCGAATGGACTCTTTAAATGGGTTCTTGCATGTTCTCGAAGACCAACTGACAGCAGGGCCACAACTGAAACGGGAAGATGATGCCGCTGGAAGTCCACACTGGTGAGGCACGGGGGGCTCGGTTTTCCCTGACAGTGATGGTCAGTCTGGTCTTCCTACTTTGTCAGAATATGTCAGAATATATGCTAGAAGAACAACAAACATGCACATCATGCACACTCATTATGAGTTTGCTGCATTGGTGCATGGGTAGGCGGGTGAGTCTGTTGTTGTTTCCGGGACTGGACGACCCGGCAAGCAACTGCCAGCTACGCAGGTCGCCTGCAAGTGCTTCAGCAGCAGCTGGACGTCTGAGTAGATTCGTTTCGACACCTCCAACGTGTTGGCTGAAAGGCGCAATGGAGAATCTTCCAAGATACTGTACCAACAAAGTGCACATGTCGGATCATTCCTGTTTGATGATAGAGTAGAAGCCTGCTTGGAAGCCCACTATTTGAATAGACTATTAATTGACTTAATGTGGATAATCTTAACCCCTTTCAAAAGGTCGCAGTGCCTTGAACACTAGATCCACCACGGTATCAGGTCACACGCGCGACGAGTTTGGCACTTCCTACATCGTCCTACATCTGGTGCTAACCATACGCTTCACACACCCTTACTACTTACTACAGTCTTGCTCCAGAAAGCATATGTAGGGGGTGTTTTCAGGAGGGCCTTTCCCACCTCATCACCTGGTCTTGCATCTTGACCCGTCTGGTCTCGTAAGCCCGCAGCTCGGCACCTCGTTGTGTTGCTTGATCACGCACTCGAAGCTGACGATGATGTCCTGCTCCAACCTCACCGCCAAATGGTCGTCACGCACCGCCGCTAGGGCCCATACTGCACGCCAGACTTGCAGTTACCCAGACATTGGCACGCCAACAGTATGAGATGGTTTTGACACCTGTACATCAATGTGTGACGTGTCCTGAAGGCTGTTTTTTTGCAGGCACAAATACCATACCCTCTCGTCCCCTCTCAACCAGCTCCTTTGCCGAGTTCCTTTCCGTCCGAGCCATGCCCATGCACCGGTTGTGTCGTGCGCCCAGCCGCTCGTCGGCCAGGGCGATGGATTGCTCTCCCCGATTCCGGAAGTTCACCTCGGAGGATGCCGCCCTTCTTCATACCAGGATCAGGGTGAACGGGTCGGAGAGAACATGATCCCCGTTCTACAGTATGGTCACTGTAAGGGTGTGCCTGGTTTAAAACCAGGTAGTCAACCCCTGAGCGGCAGCAAATTCGGGGATGCCAACAAGGGTACATTTGTGAAAGAAAGTGGGTTCCCAGAAAATCCCGTCTGTGAATGATGTCTAACTAGGCTCAACCTTGCCATCCCCCAAAATAGAACTGAGGACTTTGAACCCAACAACTTATGCATTCTAGTGAACCTTCCTGAGCACCCCTAGAGTTGAATGATGTGTTTTGTTTGTTTGTTTGTTCGTTCGTTCGTTTGTTTGTTTGTTTGTTGAACACTTCTGCAGAACATGTCAAGCTGAAGCGGCGGGGGCGACCTTTCAAAGCAAAGCAAAAAGAACGGACAAACTGGTTGAAAAGGCGTAGGGCCAACGTTCCAGCCCCTTGTCAGGTGCAAAAGCCTCAATGAATATGTATCTCCAGCAGCGTGCGCAAACTTGAGGCCACAAAGAATTTTTAGAAACTAAACAAACCAAAGAAACACAAACAGTGCATGAACAACCGGGCAGTCTAAAGGTTTCAAATCTATCATATATAACATAGTAGGGCTATTTGTTAACGTTTTTTAGGCCTGCATTGACTCGGCATTCTTCCTCCAAACAATTGAGGCTGTACACCGTAGAAGGTCTAGAAGAAAAGCTCGTTGGTTTTGACCGTCCCTCTGCGGCACGGCGGTGGCAGGATTGATAAGGACAGCTTCATGCCGGGATTCATGCCACCTTCAATGGTTTTTTCCTTCGGACTTGGTCTTGAGCTTGTCGTGTGAGAGCTCGCGAACAGCCTCATATGCTAGGTCTTTTCAGACCACGGAGATGCTTGTCGTGTCGCCACTGAACAAGTGCAGCCCTCCGAGCGAGGAACAGCGGTCCATGGTGAGGGTCTCCGTCCGTTGCGCTGCGCTGGAGTGTGGAGCGTTTGGATCCGCCACGGCTCCCAGCCAATGGCCAAGCGGGGTAGCAAGATGTAGACGGCACATCTTGAAACCGAATGACTGGAGTCATGGTGCTGGAACTAGATATTCTTTCATATACTTATGTTATGATAATCATCGGCTCATCCTTTTGGCTTTTTCGGTGGAACATCTGCCAAAGCTGCGTTGCTTGAGGGCCACGCAGGTTAAACCTCCTAGTGCGGTCCAGGCACGATCATCGCCTCCCGAGCGGCATGCAACGAGTTTCCTGAAGAGTGCCGGTGCTGTGCTGTGCGCGAAACACGGACCGCACCGGTACTTGTCACATCCGGTTCCACTGGAAGGATTGAATCGACATGTTCCATCATTTTCCACTATCATGTACCATCCACTACCTACATATATATATATATATAATATACCTGGACCATCCATTGGGTCTCCAATGGGTCTTTTCGCTACCCTACACTGGGTCTCCATGAAAATCTCAATTGGACCACCCATTGGGATGATCCTGGTCTATGATCCTGGTCTGCCTGTTCTTTGCAACCAAACCTGTTCTTTGCAAGCCACAACGTTTGATGATCTTGACTGAAGACCGACGATGGCACGGAGCCTGGGAACGCACACGGGTTCCAAAGCAAAGCACTACACTGAGACAACAGGTGACCTTCGTAAGAGCTACCTGTCCTTGCAAATCTTCCCCCTCGAAGAAAGCTCCTCCGCCTACCCTCCTGCTGACAACCTGCTGGAAGACCTGAAAAGTAGGTGCAGGAGCTGCATGACTTGCAAATCCCTTCTTCCTCCCCTGGATGCTTGATCTCTTTTGGGCTCCATTCAAGCTCCACTTCCCGAAGACGCCTTTTGTCCCTCCAACGCCCTCTGTCCTGGCTCTGGGTTGAAGGTCTCCCCAAGGCCCAGCAGGCTCTCGCCGTACTTCCGCTCCAAATCTGCACGCGCCTTCAGAACATCACACAGCTTCTGAAGCTGTCCTGCAGGCACCGCGGCACCGCGACCGGCGCCGCGATCCGATCGCGGCACCGAGGCGTCGCGACGGAGAAGGTTTTTTTCTCAGCGCATGGAAGCACCTCTATGATGGAACTCAAAGGGAACATAGGGAACTGCAATTCATCAGCAATTTCTCTACACATGACCCACTGTAAATTAGTCGCTTGGTCATAATAGTCCCCTGTCCGAAAGATGCTCTCAAGATCCTTTGCCAATTGTCGGGCCATCTGCCTATATTAGTTTTACAAACAAGAATGAAGCCGGGAAACATGTTCCGACTGTCCTGGTTGGTGGTTTCAACTCACTTGAAACATGTTCAACGGGTTCAATCATCCCCATATATCCCAATGTAAAAGTAGAAAAGTTGAAGTCTCTGAAACCACATGTCATGTCTCCACCCAGCGAGGGTCCCATGACATCCAACAAATACCACGGTGGAGTGTGCTACCGACCAAGCCATGTAACGACTAATCCATGCTACCGACCGACCCTTTGCTTCCAATCCGCAAGGCCTTGAGATGGTTCAACCCTTTGCTTCCACACAAAGTCAAACCTCAGCGACACTGTCAGTGGCTGATGCCTACATGCAAGGGAATGCCAATTGAGGTTTTCCATGGTGTTCCTAAATCTTCAAAAACATGTGTCCGAAGCTTTGCCGGCGACTGATTTGCTTTGCGTTGGATCCATCTTTGATGGACAGCGACAATGTACATAATAATGGTCAACATCGTACCACGATGTCCCCATGAAAGTCTTCGTGTGCGACCGTTCTCAGTGCTCGATCGCTCCAATCGAAGCGCGCAAAGGCCTCCGTCGCCCGTTTGGGCATCCCGACCGGTCCCAAAGGGCCTTCTGGAAGGTCAGCGGACCCTCCACCACCTCGACGGACCACATGGTCTGTGTAACACATGGTCCGTGCTGCGGTCAAATGACTTGATCTGGTGGCCATGTACTACTTAGATCCAGGTGGCCGGCCCCTGTCAAGGGTTTACCACCGGAAAAACACGATCCCTGGCCTCGACATTTGTGCTTTCTGCAGCCGGGCTCCCACCCACCTGGCTCCAGCGAAACGATCCATTTCGGGCCACTGGGGCGACTTGGGCCTGTTGCCCCGGTGTCGCCATTGGCTTTCTCGAAGAACAAGTCTCCACTGTGCTTGTCTCCAAACGAGTGTGTCTATCATGGGTCTCGATGATGAGCACGCACAGTGGTCGTATGGCAAAGGACATATCGACGCTCGAACCATTTCGGGAAATGAACCCAATTCAATTAGAAGGTTCTGCTGGTACACAACTCAACAGAGTTAGAATAACTCAGAATAACAGTTTATTAATATAGTCATTTGATGGTTTTTGTGTATCTTCATGTGACTCGAGATGCATCTATTCCATGTGAAGCCGGGAAGTCCCTTCCGCCTTCTTCCATGGCCATTCCGCCCCAGAGGTCAACTCCGGGGCAGGGACAAGACGCTCCTGCCGCTCCGAGCAGTAGAATGGTGCTGGACAAACTGTCCAAACATTCTTGGCTTCAAAAGAACATGTCTCCCTGCGGCAAATGTCTGGAACGACATTAATATGTGTCTTCGTTCATATCTAAACATGTATGAAGTAGGAAGGATCCCGCAACTGTCTCCCACAGTGCAAGGTCAAACGACTTGTGTTCCACAAAATGAACCAAAATGATCCCATCGAAGTGTCCTTCAAGGCCTGGAGGCCTCTTTGGTGTCAAGCCCCCGCCTGCGGCAGGGATGTGGTCGTCTCCTCTTTGGGATCAACCTTTTCAACCGGCACCTGAGCGTGGCAATCAATTGGTCCACTCCCAGCCATTGAGTTGAAGTAGCAATGATAAACTAAACTATTTGGATTGCCTTCTCAAATAAGGATCTTTTCGTTGGTGGCCACTGATGGATGGCGCAACTCTAAGTCGTCAACTCCCCTCCTGCATCCCACTTCACAGGACATCTTTGGCTTCCTTCATGCACGGGATGCTGAGCTGCGGACAATTTACCTATCACCCCAGTCACCCCTCAGCAGCTAGATCCATTAAATGCCATGGACTCCTGTTAAGATAGCCTTCTCAGGAACTCCGTTCTACAAAGCCCGGACCTGTCTGAGCATTGGAAAACTGAGGCGCACACCGCGGGCTCTTCTGCCATCTTCACACAAGCCGACGATTGGTGGAAAGCAAGCAAAAACCAGGTGCAGGTGTGGCTGGGCTGAGGGTGTTTGAGGGTACCCCACCAAAGATCCAGGTAATCTTGTCAAGGTACTTTGTGCGTGCAACTGCGTACTTCTTCTAGAAAAAGGGGACAAACCAATGGACTGCATTGCTTGTGTGTCGAAGTGTTTCCTGTTGCAACCTGATTGCATGCACATTGCTGGCTGTCCAATGGTAGCTCTGCTCTTATATAATCATATCGAAACAATGATACGGATTTCGCTTGAACGAGCACACACTTGAATTTGATCGATGGAACGTGACTCTAGCTGTCCTCCTGCTTCCAATCTCACTGGTTCACGCGGTTTATTTGCAATGGTGTAAAGTGTAAGCCTCTCGGTCTTGAGCAAAATGAAAATGGGCAGAGCCGCCAGCGACTGGTGCATGCCAAAACGCAAAAAAACAAACATGAGCTGCGAACATCCTCGCACGGGTGGGAGAGTGCAAGGACTATGACCAATAATGAAATCAATAAGTTGATAATAGTAGACCCTGGCCAGTTCGCTCGTACTTGACAGCCTGCATCCTACTTGGATAATCATCGAAGCCTCATCGAAGCCAACATTAAAAGGCAAACAACTCATTGCCGATTGGAGTGTGTACTGAAAGGAAATTGACTCAACCATGGCCTATATGATAATATATATATATTATTATATTATATTGTATCATATGGGTGTTGTCCTTTATTCAGTTGCAGGGCATAAGGCTGAAAAGCCCTTGCGCTCGCCCTTGCGCCTTCTTGCGCCTATGAGGGTTTTTGCATGTTTTGACTGTTCTATTTGTTTTAATATTAGCAAGAAAACGTGGCGCGCCCGACCTGGAAATGAGAAAAGTAGTAGTAGTAGTAGCAGTAGCAGTAGCAGTAGCAGTAGTAGTAGGAGCAGGAGGAAGAGTAGGAGTAGGAGTAGTAGTAGTAGTAGTAGTCGTCGTCGTAGTAGTAGTCGTAGTAGTAGTAGTAGTGATAGTAGTAGTAGTAGTAGTAGTAGTAGTAGTAGTAGTAGTGGTAGTAGTAGTAGTAGTAGTGGTAGTGGTAGTGGTAGTGGTAGTCGTAGTAGTAGTAGTAGAAGTAGCAGTAGTAGTAGTAGTATTGGTACTACTAGTAGTAGTACTAGTAGTGATATTAGTAGCGGTAGCAGCAGCAGTAGCGGTAGTAGTAGCAGCAGCAGCAGCAGTAGTAGTCCTAGTAGTAGTGGTTGAGGTTGTAGTAGTAGTTGTAGTAGTATTAGTGGTAGTAGTCGTAATAGTACTAGTAGTATTCGTAGTGGTGGTAGTAGTAGTAGTAGGAGGAGTGGGAGTGGGAGTAGTAGTAGTAGTAGCAGTAGTAGTAGTATTGCTACTAGTAGTAGTAGTAGTCGTAGTCGTAGTAGTAGTAGTAGTAATAGTACTAGTACTGATACTAGTAGCAGTAGCAGCAGCAGAAGAAGTAGCGGTAGTAGTTGTAGCTGCAGCAGTAGTAGTACTAGTAGTAGCGTTAGTAGTAGTAGTAGTAGTAGTAGTAGTAGTAGTAGTAGTAGTAGTA
>CAXAMN010024995.1:749107-771880 GCA_963970005.1 Durusdinium trenchii
CCTTTCTTCTTCCTTTTTCTTCTCCTCCTCTGCCTCAAAACCTATCGCTTTTTCAGCGTTTTAACTTCAATTCTTCTCATTCCTCTTCTGAGAGGCATGAATGCACTGTCAATAAAAGAGTCCCTCGTTCTCCTCTCTCCTCTCCTCTCTCCTCTCTCCTCTCTCCTCTCTCCTCTCTCCCTCCTCTCTCCTCCCCTCTCTCTCCTCTCCTCTCCTCTCTCCTCTCTCCTCTCTCCTCTCTCCTCTCTCCTCTCTCCTCTCTCGAGGCGAGGAGAGGAGAGGAGAGGAGAGGAGATGCCTCAAGAAAACAACAAACACACATAGATGTCAAAACGCAAGAAAACGTGCCATGCTGGAACAAAAATGCGATATTTACGAACACATTACATAAATGTTATGATGGGGTGTCTTCAAATTCACTGGGATAAAACTTTCTCAGGTTTCTGCAAAGGATTGGGCTTCAAAAATACAGCCTGGTCAAGCAAGTGTTTGTCAGGTGTTCAATAAACTGCAAATCTCCAGTCCGCACGCGCCTGCCATGTTTCTGCAAATTTCCACCCGCATTCCCATAAATTTTCGCCACAGACTTGTTTTGTCAAATTTTGCAAGTTGCAGCTCATTCAAGAGTTACAGTACCCCTTCATCAAACGTTGGAATCGTTGAATGCCCAAAAGTTGAACTTGAGAGTCTGCTGTGTAGGGCTTAATCAATTCTGCACCCATATTGTGCCCTGTTACACCTGTTGCACCAGGCGCAGGTCAAGAAAGTGCAGACAGTGACACATGGCAGTTGTTTTCATGACAGCTCCAAAAAACAAATTGTTTACTCATGGCATTTTTTGGCATACAACTGTTGAGGTGTGAATGCAATATGAATACAACCAGCATTCACGTTGGGCTCCCCATTCCCTGAATTCATTGGACGCCCTGTTTGGAGTCACAGCATGGACTAGATAACCTCGCACTGAACAGTTTTCGTAACGGCTTTCGTCCACAGTGTCTTTCGAACAAGTTTGGTCTGATTTTTGCAAGCTGAGTGCTTTCATGCAATGGAGGAGCCGCCGTCGTGCAACCCGGTAAATTATACATGAGCCTTTTTGATCACTACGAAATTGCCAAGAACCCCTGGCGTTTCCTTGTGTGTTTCTTTCCCCGAACAGTGCGCCGGGGTTCTGACGGTAATGGTTAAGCACCTGTGTCTAATCGAGGTGTTGCGCCGACGTGTCCGGCTAATTCGCTGCTATTTACAGTACATTCATGCCCCTCGAAATCCTCTAAGTGCATTTTTTGACTGTGCAGGCTCGCGAAATCTGCTGGGCCACGGTGGGTGCTTGTCGCAACCGCGCTCTCGTTGGGGTGCCGTGCGCATTTTCGGAATGGTCACTTTTCGTGGCAGGCGCAAGGGAAGGCTCGTGGTTTGGTGGTGCAAAGTCGACTTTTCGTGACAGGCGCAAGGGATCAGAGCGGCTTTACTTCGAAGTGCAGATTTCGTGGCAGGCACAGCACTTTGTAAGCCTCAAAGTGCAGATTTCATGGCAGGCGCAGCACTTTGTGATCCTCAAAGTGCAGATTTCGCGGCAGGCACAGCACTTTGTGAACCTCGATGTGCAGATTTCGTTGCAGGCACAGCACTTTGTGAACCTCAAAGTGCAGATTTCGTGGCAGGCACAGCACTTTGTGAGCCTCGAAGTGCAGATTTCGTGGCAGGCGCAGCACTTTGTGAACCTCAAAGTGCAGATCTTCTTGTGGCAGATGCAGCACTTTGTGCTCTCAGATGCTCACTCTCACCCTCACTCTCACTCTCTCACTCACACACGCTCACGCTCACGCTCACTCTCACTCACGCTCAAACTCACTCACTCTCACTCTACTCTGACTCTCACTCTCACTCACACTCACTCTCATTCTCACTCACTCTCAATCTCACTCACACTCACCATCACCTCTCTGGACCCCAATGCCTACTAGATCTCTAGGCATTTTGCAGCTACACCTCTAGACCTCACACACACACACACTGTTTGGGGTCTCTTGCCGGGATACTGTTTAATGTTTGGTGGTTAAAGGTATTGATCTTTTGTAGCCAGATCAAGCTCTGAGCGCAAATTATTGCAGGCTCTGGTGTCTCTGATATCCTATTTGCAGGGGGTATATTATATATCCTCAAAATACATCATGTGGTGCTTCAAATGGCTTCTTCAACACTGAAATCCGTATCGTATGTACATCCAAAAACCTGTAGTCTTCTCATTTGAATCACTGTGGAATGGCACTGGGAGTTTGATGAGAGATGTTTGGGTATCAGTGACCTTGGTTTGATTTGAGCTTTTACAAATGATTACAGCAATAATTGTGGTTTTAGCTCCAAGGGCTATTCCATGCTATTCCAGAAAGTTGGAAAACTGTGGGATGATGTTGGGAAGGAACTGGGAAAAGGTAGGGAAAATAGTGGGAAAGAAGCGGGACAACATGGGACACCAGCCAGCGGTTGACTCAGTGTAGAGGGCAACGGTGAAGTGGACACCCTTATTCTTTACCGGGTAGCGAGCTCGAGAGCAAGGCAGGCCCATGCGCTCCAAAAGGGACACCAGCCCAAAAGTGGAAAACCATAGGACGGATGTGGTCAATAATTCATGGAGCGGGTGGACCAATTGACCAAAAGTAGGAAATGTGTGTTGGAAGCCATCCATGAGAGCACAATGAAGAATGTATATAATGATTAGGCAAGAGTCCCTGACAAACCGTTCCGCCACAGTCAAGCCTGAGAAGAGGGACGAAAGCCAGGAGGAATCAGCATGTGATTTTACCGCGGGCGCTCGGCAAATGACACAAAACGTACTAAAATCTAATACACACATGTGTCATATTGCATCTTCTGCATCACCAACCCACAAGAAATCACCTCTTTTAAGTGATTTAGGTCCAGTTTACCCTGCCCCCTCCCACACACCCCATAAAAACTCATTTTGTTCGCATAAACTAACTTCAGCCTATCCTATCGGCTGGCTTTCGCAATAGAGATGAACTGCTGCAGGGAAAAATCCCAGGTTTTGTTTAGACAAATGCATGATTTATTGGGATTGTTGCAGTTTATTGAAGGATCCTGTTGCAATGATGGCGTGGAGCGGGTACTTTGAACAAAAGCCACTCACATGTTGGCACCAGGTCTTGCACACTTCACGCATATTGCTCATACAGATCTAACAATCTGCAATTTACAGCAAACCCAGCTAGTCTTGTGGTAGTATGAGGCCATCTACAGTAATCTCAATTCACACCGGGTCTGCTTTCCGATCTCATGGTTTGACCAAGACAATCAATAGTGGTTCTAGTTGACACTCCAGTCATTTGTCGTGCGCCTTTGGAGAAACAACACACCACAGTGGCGCTCATCTCCCTAGTCCCCTCAAAGGCAAACGAGAGAAAAATAAGCACCCCCTGACCTCTCTGACCTTATGAATAAAGCTTTACATGAAATGCAGCATACCTGGAAGCATATGTTGGTTCCAAAATGCATGTAGTTAACAACCTATACTATAAATGTTCACAATCTTTCATAATATCATACTCAAACATCATAGCAACAGACCATTATATACTAGAATCATATTGAATCTATTTATATACATAGTTCATTCATATCAAAGTTTATAAATATCTATATACATACTCCAAAATACCTTTCAATTGACGGATGGTATTATCCACGATCGCCTTTGGGCCTTGGTGCAACCGCTTCTCGGGACTCGGCACGGACACCTAAACCGCTTCTCCAGACCATCCGTGTGCAGACCATCTCCAGTATCCCATGCTGTATGAGTCTTTATATGGGCAAAACCATTGATCATGTGCGTGCTATGATCAAGAGATGATCAAGAATGTCAGTCTACCAACAAGAGAAGTGCGATCTTGTAATCTTGCATATAGTCCAGGTAGGTTACACTTTAAGGGAAAAAATGTGATCCCGTGAGCTAGCCAGGACCAGCAGTCATTGACTCACTCGACCTGACATGAGCTGACCAAAGCTTTCCGAAGTCATCGACATTCTCCCATTCTAAGTCTCAAGGCCCCACAATTTCTCCATCACTCCGCAGGAGCCTCGTGCGCACGAGGCACTTCGGTGCCGGCACTTCCACCCAAGAGCCAACATCAACGCTGGTCCCGAGTACTGTCATAAGCGCCACTTGGGGCTGTGGACCCTCCTACTGTTTGTGACAGGCAATGGTGTTCCATATACTCAGAGAAGCAAACCGTGAGCAGAGATTCCATACTGCTTGTATATTGATCTTTGCGTTTATTCCAAGTCCTGGAGACAGCGCAGCGTTTTCCAAGACCCCGACCACCGCCACTTCCCATCCTCAGGTAGAGGTTCAGGAGGATCATCCTCAGTCGCTTAGAAGGAGCAACCTAATGTAGTCTCTTGATTAATGAAGCTCCCCATTTGGATTGTCATACGTGTTTGTTTACTGATCAAGACTCTACATCACTCACTGTGCCTTTATCGCTGTGGCCCGGAGATGTGTCTTTGTTCTTGCAACTGCTACAACGGCTCAGGAGGCTCACTCATTGCGGGCTGTGCAGAAGTCTGCCAAAACACAACAGTGGGGCTGTGCTCGGGTCCACGAGCGAAGCATTCCTAAAGGGAAAAACCCAGGGGGTACCCAAACAAGCCCGGTATTCACACTCCTTCTATGCGAACGGCAATCCACATACTTCTACTTATTGCATACCCCGATCGTTTTGCCCTGAATTCGACGCAAATGTTTGGTTGGCTGAGAATTTTGGGAGGTCATCATGTGTTTGAGAGAAAGAGTGATGACAAAAAGTTGCATCAAACTGAATTCCTCTCCTTACTTTGCTTGGTGGACTGTTTCGTTTCGTCTCTGTGCGACAAAGGGCTCTTTGTGACAAAGGCGGCCTGCTGTCCTTCACTTCTACCTTGGGACGAGGAGAACTTCACGGGTCACGACCAGTGGGGAGTCCTGACGAAGGAAGAGCTTCGTTACTTGCTCAAGTCACTTGCTCTAAGAGTCAAGAAGAAGTGAAAACCACTGGTTTCCACCAAAGAGCATCTCTCATTGATGCCATTTGATCTCACTTGTCACCATTTCTAGTCTGCTTCGGACTTCCAAGATCAACAGCTTTAGCCCCCATGTCCGGGTACTCCAATCAGCGTTGTCCAAGCTGTGCCGTGGAAACACCAACCAAATCTCCTTGGAGGCAAACGCCACTTTCCAGTTGCTATTCAACGCTCTTCAAAGCCCCAGCCCATGACTGGCAACATGTACAGTATATATGAGTAGTATATGCTGAGTATTAAATGTACATATAGAATACACGGATTCTCTACTCCAGGTGGTTATCGTACTCGGACCTTATACCACACAGGATACTGTCGAAGTGTCAGAAGGACTTCCGGAGAAAAAGCCCTCACACATGCTTCGGGAGTGCGCCTCAAGCCCCGGCTCTTTCCGCGCCAGCTCATACTCCACCTTGGCCGGAGCAAGAGCGTGATGCATGTGCTTTTTGAGGGGAAAGCAGGACGATGAAGTGGGCAACTGTGTGACCATGCGCGTGACGCATGAAGTGGGGCTGCCAGCCCTAAAGAGCGGGAAAGTAGATACAATATGATACAGTAGAGTTCCGTCCAATTTGTGGCCAAGCCAGATTCATGAGTGTCCATAGAGGGATGCCCTTTCAATGCGCACAAACAAAGATCGTCAAGATTCAAGCGGCGCCTGTTGTTCAATGCCGCTCAATCGGTCAAACGCATTGTTTATTTTTGGTTCCCTGTGTGTCCCAAAAATGACACCCCAAGCATCAGAACCATCGTGCCGGATCTCGGACCCTTTTCAGGTCCATCCTCCAAAAAGGACTCTTGCTGCCATACAATGGTTCAAAAACATTTCTGGAGGCCAAAGCAACTCGACACTCTCTCAAACATCAAGCGATCCCCCAAAAAAATCCACCCCCAAGTCACTGATCCATGCTCGATCCTTCAAAAGCCTAGACCCTTAAGGCGTCTGATTGATTCTGTTCCTTTGTATGGATCAGCCAGGGACTTGGAGTGGCATGATCAAACACATGTTCCTTTAAGGATGTCCTTTTGATGATTCTTCCAGAAGTACTTCTCATCGTCGTCCCTCTCTGCCCTGAATCCTCCTCCAAGATCATCATCCCACCGCGCAGCAGCCACAGGGCCCCTTTTTTACCGCACGATCGGCCCGACAGCACGGCTTCTGAATCGGCTCCGGTTGTTCTGGCATGGTCTACTGGTCTTGGACGACTTGGACGAGGCATTCAGTGGGGAAAGCACTTTCCACGGCAGGGGAACTCAGGTGAACTACTCCGGTGAACATACATGTTGAAAACAGTGTTTTGTGACCTCCGTACAATTGGGACTCAAGCGTCTTTGGGGAGTTCGGGTAACTCTTCATCCATTCGTACAAACTCAATATTGTTAAACATGATTGAATTGTCAAATATGGATCGTGAAGTCAAGAGGGTTACTGACGGATAGTAGGTGAAGTCAACATGGGCGACCGACACTCATTCTCAGATCTGACGACATGTCCTGTGACCGTCGGAGCACGCCAGTCGTTGGTTCCGACTGTTGGTCGCCTGAGTTCTGAGCGAGCCAAAAGTATCACCGCCGCCGCGCTTCTGCGCCGCTGAGCTTTCACCAGGTGAATCCAGTGAATTTCCATGGTCAACTGAGGATGTTCATAACATGATCACCGTAGCATTGCACCAACTGCGGTTCTTCGAAGATCGACCTCAAATACAAGTCTTCAATGAGTTCTCCTGGGCTGGGTGCCCTCCACTTTACACATCGAGCTTCAGCAGAATGTCCCTTTTTGAGACCTGCTGGACCTAGGCTTCGGCCTCCGCTCGCCTAAGCATCCTCAACCACCGGCTGCAGGCTCTGACTTTGATGTGACTCGGTAGCACCTCGTCCGGCCGTGGCGATGTGGTTCGCCAAAACGGGTCCGACAGCCCCGGCACTGGTGAACGATGTTCCTGGCTCTGCTGCCATCCTTTTATCAAACATGTCTTTATGTCTATATACTCTGTCTTCGAACATCTTTGAGCCCATTTACACTGGTGAAGAATCAGACTGCTGTCTGACATATCATGGTTGTTTTTGGGTTGATGCGTCTTGGGTGAAGTGAAACTACCACTGTATTCACACAAGTTTGGGAGCAAAGGATCTCTGTAAATCTCGAAATCATAAATGCCTGAGAGAGACTGACCCGGGGCTTTCCAAAGAAATCCTCAAACCAACGTCGCACTTCGACGGCTTAAGAATCAAACAGACCATGGCGCAAATCTATTGCCATGTTTAAATCTTCTTGACAACATGTTCCTTCCGACCAGTCAGCCCAAGGAGCTTCTGGAGAGCTGCCGCCGCAGGGTGGGATGGTGCTCGGTGCCCTCCAGAGAGGGTAAGGTGGGTGGAACGGACTTCTGCCGTTCCAAGCCTTGGCAGAAGGGACTTCGCAGGCGGCGCAGGTGTGTGTGCAATGGCCTCCAACCTACTAGCGTTGGCCTCCAAGTGTGTGTGTGTGTGTGGGATGTTCTCGCTGTTGTTCTACTATTGTGATTAGTGATGTTCAGCGAGCATTGGGAGTTTTCAAGAACCTTTTCAACATACATTACCTAACCACAAAAAAAACACGCGTGACCCTGAAAACTAAATTATATATATTATATATATTATATATATATTATATGATATAGTATGATAATATTTTATAGTCAATGTCAAGTAATAAGTTAGGAAATTCGCACTACTTCCATGGTTTTGTCGCTTTGACGCATATCCATACTAGGAGGGAGATCTGTCTCATGGCCCAAGGATACTGACCAGGTCTTCGGAGAAAAGGGATTCTCTCCGCGGACACTATCAGTTGCAAAATGCTGCGTGCATCGTGAGGGCACCAACGACCATCGGGACCACCATCGGGCAAGGGTTCGTCCCTCCTCCGACCATCAGACCTGTGTTTCATACCTGTCGCCCGGAGGAAACCATGCACACGCTGCACACCACGCCTAGCAACTTGAGACAATAGTGAAGAACTATATCTTATCAAAGGAAGTGTAGTTAGAAACAGGCGTAGCTACGGACAGGTATTAAATACTTCAGGCCATAGTTAGCGCAGGCTATATTTAATACTTAGCATAGACAAAATTCAAGAGTTAGCGCCGTTCAAGAGTTTGCGTAGACTCGTAGACAGTAGCCAAGTGAAGAGCTAGCTGCTAGCTAGGTCCACGAAAGTACACTTTCTGTGGATCTAGGCGTTGGGCAATCTGGACGGTTGAATGTAAGGCTGTGAGAATCCCTGTGTTTTCTCAGAGAGTCTGTGCGCCAACGGTTGTGAAAGACGCCCGCTTTTTGAGACGCTGGCGGTTCGAACCGCGCGGTTCACACCATGCATTCGTCGCGGTTGGTCGGCCAAAAGCATCCGGAAGAAGAAAGTAAACAACTAAAAAGTGCTCTTCGCAAAACGATGAACATCTTCCTAAGTTTTCTTTGATTTCTTTGCTTGCCAAGATTTCTTGTATAATTTGTAAAAATATATAATATATATATATACACACTCCCTGAAACAATTCCTCATGAGGGGGTCCTGATCAGCTTCCATGCTTGTTGGAGGGAGGGTAGTTACCAGGATCAAATTTACTAGGCTTCTTAGTTTGTGTGTTTTTTTCCACACCAACCAGTATCGTCAGTCTCATGCTACAGTTGGAGGCCATCGCTAGCAGGTTGGAAGCCATCGCTAGTAGGTTCAGGAATCCTGTGATCCATGTCTCCCTCCCCTCACCGCTGATCCACCGCCTAACCGCGAGAGGATTTCGGCCGGGTGGCTATCACAATTCTGCTCCACTTCCTGGCAGCGGATGGATGCTTTAAGGCTCATTTGGACCCAAATAGAGCATCAACCCTGACCCCCCAAGCAACACAACAACCAGGAACTCCAAGACATCCATGAATTCGGGTGCTACACTTCTTTGAAGGTTCCTCTCAACTCAAAAGCCCTTCAGAATGGACGTACCATAGCAGGTCCTCTTCTTCGACCGTTGGCGTCCCTTCGACCGCTCCTGGGCATTCATGGGGCTCGCAGGCCTTGGCACCGCCAAGATGAGCGGCACCGCGATGACCTGGACGTCCGGTCCACCGTGGTCCGGTGGGCGGAAGGCTGGAAGGGCATCGACATCTCCTCTTGGAGTTGAGGGAAACTGTCTGGACTGGTTTAAGGTTTTGCTGCTTTTTGTGTTATCTTCGCGTATGTTCTACCAGGGTGCAACTTGTAATTGATGGTCTGTCTCGTTTGAGTTGATAATAGTGGTAGGCGATATGGCATGGCAAACTATGCTTCACTCAATTGTCCAAACACATTGACAGCCACTGTCACTTAACAATGGAACAATCCATGTATGCAGTGAACAGCAGTGTATAAGCTTGTTCGCTGCTACTCGTCGTTGTAAAATCGTAGAGTGACTAACAATCCAGCTCAAATTATGGTTCACACCCTTACCATCCTACCAGCCACTAGTCTATCTGCGCTATCTGTGCATTCCTTTCCCAGCCGTGCTACACAATCCAAATGGATGCAATCGTTCCGTGCCCGTTGACTCGCCCTGTTCCCCCGAAGAGGTCACAAAAGCATGTTCAAACATGTTCAAACCTGATTGACAAATGATTCATCCTGACCGGCTGGTTTTCAACTCTTAGCGTCCAGCCGCTCATTCGGAAACTACTCTCCTTCATTCCATGGATCTGGTTGATGACATTGACTTTAAACATGAATGCCAATGGATACCCGAGACCTGAGCGAACAGCCTCGCCCAAGCTCTTACGGTCAAGTGGCCGGGTCCCAAATTCCTATGAGCCGAGTCCTTTCTGAATCCTCATGTCCCGTGCTTTGGTGATCCACTCTTCCGTGGAAGCAGCCGAGTGTTCACCCAAAACCTGCGCAGCCGAGTCGCTGTGGTGGCGGCATTGATCCAAAAGGTGAGGCGCTGATCGTAATGGTCGTACAAATACCTTCGGCGTTCAGTCGAAACTTCGATGCCACGGGGGCGTCTGAAGCAGACGAAAGATCTCACAAACGACCAAGACAAGTAAACGTCTGAAGACAAGAAATCAACAAACACCTTGTCCGACCTTGTCCTTGAATCACTCCAACATATTCTAAGTAAGTTGCATGCAGCATTGTAGTAAGTTCATTGGCTGGTGTTTCGTTGCTGGTCATGGTCTGTCTTGGCATGTGGACCATCTTCCCCGCCACCAAGGGACCCGCAAACGTCCATGTTCCGATCACGTGTCTGCAAACATCAATCCAACTGGTAGAAGGGCTGGAATTGTCCAACTCACCAGTTGCCATGTGTTTCCTTCAAAGAGGGCATGGTCATAGTAGGGTGAGTGAAAAAGAGCGCAGCGAAGACAAAAGCAACCGCACCATGTGTTCCAAAGTGCAAAAGCAATTGACATGGAAATATATCTGAGGGATTCTGAGGGTGCTGTCTGTTGTTCTTTTCTTCCACCTCTCCCTTGGAACTCACCAAATGGCCATCGGTCATATGGCCTTCCAATGGCTATTATAAAATTTGCATTGAAAAGCCTATAGACGAGTCATGGCCAAAACTTTGTGCTTGGTGTACCGTATATAGTTGGGGTTTTGTTTGCTGATTGTGTCAGCCAGGGCCGGAGAAACTTGCTATAGCTTCAGTTCTAATCGAAGATGTTGTTGACTGGAACGATTAACACAATAAACACTATAATGTAATATATTGTTTATGAATAGTATAGTAGAACCGTCAAAAGGTCTCCTCGAAAAGCCTATCAGCAGAAGCGTATTTGTCCAGATCCTTCCGGTCGTGAACACCACGACGCCACGAGACAAACGTCCCACGACGCCACGAGACCCGAAGATGGTGGGGGCGAAGATCCGGGCCACCGACTGAAAGGACTGTTGGTAGCCTGCGCACGGGACGGGGACATTTCTGGGGCGAGGGTGGTTTCGACGAACGAAGCCTGAAGGGCTGACCTCTCCAGGGCGTTTGTTTTTTTGGAGAAATCAATTCAGCACGGATGGCTGGTGAGCTGTGGTGAGCTATATGGTGGGATCCGATAGAAAAAGGCGGATCCAACAGCCAACAGCCAAAGAGTCGAAAACTGGGGTAGACAGAAATACATAGAAATTTTATATACGCAATACCACGCACAGCACACATCCCTCAAAGCCTATACTTTCCCTGGAAAGTGGTGAAGTGGGTTGTAGTCTTGTCTATCCGAGAGTCTATCCCGTCTTTTCTTTGATAAAACTACCATGCAAGCTTCGATGATACATGTGTTAATCAAAGAATACAAACTCCAAACATGTTTAAACCTGTTTAAAGACTTGTATAGAAAAATGATAGAGTATGATAGATCCTCATCCCCCTGGCCCCCCGGCCCGGCTCGTGCGGGCTACCGGCCTAGAGCCTTGCCATAGATCTTCTTCGAGCAAATCGTGGTCAAAAGGGAGGATGTGGTCGGAGAGATGAGATTTCCTCCTACCACTTGCACGATCGCTGCACAAGCGAACCTCACAGAGCCAGTGAAAAAAACAGCAACAACGCAGAAAAGCGGTTTGGTCAGGCAGGGGTTAGCAGGGTCTTGAGGAAGAAACTGACGTGGTCAAAAAAGGCAAGTTCCTGTGGCTGTTCTTTCAGAGCTCCACTTTGTGGGCAAAAACTGAGACTCCTTGCTTCACCAACTTCAAACCCCCGCAAACAGCTGTCTTGATGAGTGACCACACACCATGGGACGTGAACACACGCCATTGTATCTCCTCTTGGCCTTGCAGCCCTTTTTCTCGCATCAGAGTCGCTCCAACAAGCTGAAAAGCCAGCCAAAGGCAAGCTGCACGTGCCCTGAAATGAGCTGAGGACCCAGGTCTTAGCCTTTTCTTCAGCCCATCAGTAGTCGGCATCCCAGAAAGTCTTGCCTGTGTATCTTCCATACACATAACTATTCGGCGTGATCCCATTTTGCTTAAAGTTTTTCTTGAGATTCACTTTCTTTCCACCTTTCAAGAACAACTCGATGTCCTTGCCGTCACGCATGGTTTCAGTGACAGTGCAACAAAGGCCATCTGCCGAGTTCTTCTCGAAGTCCTCCATCTCATAACTGACCGAATACTCTTTGCCTCCCACCACGGCGGTCACGTAGGCATCACGTAGGCATAACCTTTCGGTCCGACCGGGGGCTTCTTCTTGGAGTCTTCCCCCCGCAGCGCCTTATTGTCCTTCTTGAGCTTGGCATTTTCCCGGCGCAGGCGGGCATTTTCTTGTTCCGAGGAAGCAGCAGGACGCTTCTTTGCCATGTCCACTCAAAAATCTGTACAAAAAAGTGTGAAGCTTGGGCCTGCTGAAGTGGCGGACCTCCCCACAGGTCTGTCATTCCTGCTTGGATGCACACTGGTCCATACCATACAACAGGATGAAATCCCATGGTTTGTTCTCCCAGGTGTCCATTCATCTCAA
Source organism: Durusdinium trenchii (assembly GCA_963970005.1). Classification (NCBI taxonomy): domain Eukaryota; class Dinophyceae; order Suessiales; family Symbiodiniaceae; genus Durusdinium; species Durusdinium trenchii. The sequence continues at coordinate 761,638 of CAXAMN010024995.1, forward strand.
GAAACCCATCTGTTGAAGCCAAGAAACAGCACCGGACTGGTGGCGAAGGACATCCCCAAGAAGCCCGCGCAACCTGGGACAACTGTTGTTGCGTTTTTTGGTTGGGTTGGCATGAGTTATGAGGGAATCAATCCAACTATAATATAGCGAAATCCCATGCAATACATCATGATATGGTGACATGGTGACATAGTCAAGCAAACATTGTCATACAGAGTGTTACAGTGAATGTTTGGTGATATGCGACGATGGTTCTCGGCATGTCTCAGCGTGTCAAAACAGCAGGTCTCAAGGTGAAGCGTGTTCTGACCTGAATCGTGTAGGATCCTGCATGGCTTGCTGCAGCTACTTTGCGACTGCGAGTTTACTGAGCGACGTGTGAACCTAGTCAACCTATACCTCATGTATACCCCCACAATATAATGAACAAACACGTGCGAAACGATCGAATTTCTTTGGCCATGATGTCATTGGGGCAAGGCATTATAGCATGTGACTCAATTCGCTGTAAGTTTACAAAGATCTGGGTCCAATGGTTTCCTAAGGTGTCTAATTATAGACTTTAGCTTTTGATTAGGCTCACTTTGTCGCTGGGGCCTTAATCGGTAACCAACCATGGCTTTAGGAGCCTCGCCCTGCAACGCCCAACGAGGAACGGTGTTGCAGAACGCATGTTCGCAACGCAGTGGGTTTTTCTCGTCCATACATATATCATATCAGTTCTGGGAAAAAACAAGATGGAGCCCACGAACCCGAATGCAAACAGGTTCGAAAAGCTATATACATATGTCCAAATGACACTCTTGTAGGACACTCTTGTGGGACACTCTTGTAGGATACTCTTGTGGGTCACTCTTGTAGGACACTCTTGTGGAACACTCTTACAGGACACTCTTGTGGGACACTCCTGTGGGACACTCTTGTAGGACACTCTGGTGGGACACTCTTGTAGGACACTCTCGTGGGACACTCTTGTAGGACACTCTTATGGGACACTCTCTTGTGAGACACTCTTGTAGGACACTCTTGTGGGTCACTCTTACACGACACTCTTGTAGGACACTCCTTGTGGGACACTCTTGTAGGAAACTCTTGTGGGACACTCTTGTGGGACACTCTTGTGGGACACTCTTGTAGGACACTCTCGTGGGACACTCTTGTGGGATACTCTTGTAGGACACTCTTGTGGGACACTCTTGTGTGACACTCTTGTAGGACACTCTTCTGGGACACTCTTGTGGGACACTCTTGTGGGACACTCTTGTAGGACACTCTTGTGGGTCACTTGCAGGACACTCTTGTGGGACTCTCTTGCGGGACACTCTTGTAGACACTCTTGTAGGACACTCTTCTGGGACACTCTTGTGGGTCACTCTTACACGACACTCTTGTAGGACACTCCTTGTGGGACACTCTCATAGGACACTCTTGTGGGTCACTCTTATGGGACACTCTTGTCGGACATTCTTGTGGGACACTCTTATAGGACACTCTTGTGGGTCACTCTTATGAGACACCCTTGTCGGACATTCTTGTGGGACACTCTTGTGAGACACTCTTGCAGGACACTCTTGTGGGGCATTCTTGTGGGACACTCTTGTGGGACACTCTTGTAGGACATTCTTGTAGGACACTCTTGTGGGACAATTTTGTGGGACACTCTTGTGGGACACTCTGGTATGACACTCTTGTAGGAAACTCTTGTGGGACACTCTTGTGGGACACTCTTATAGGACACTCTTGTGGGACACTCTTGTGGGACACTCTTGGACACTCTTGTGGGACGCTCTTGTGGGACACTCTTGTGGGACACTCTTGTGGGACACTCTTGTAGGACACTCTTGTGGGACACTCTTGTGGGACACTCTTGTGGGACACTCTTGTAGGAAACTCTTATGGGACACTCTTGTAGGACACTCTTGTGGGACACTCTTATAGGACACTCTTGTGGGACACTCTTCTGGGACACTCTTGTAGGACCACTCTTGTGGGACACTCTTGTGGGACACTCTTGTAGGACACTCTTGTAGGACACTCTTGTGGCACACTAGAAGCAGTCCTGCGAGCGTTTCGTACGAGACGTCCTCCAGAAGTCACGCTTCGAGGCTGCACAAGACGAGCGTTTCGTACGAGACTTCCTCCAAAAGTCACGCGTCAAGTCTCCAAAACGAGCGCTTCGTACGAGACTTCCTCCAAAAGTCACACGTCAAGTCTCCAAAACGAGCGTTTCGTACGAGACTTTTCCTCCACAAGTCACGTGTCAAGTCTCCAAAACGAGCGTTTCGTATGAGACTTCCTCCAAAACTCACATGTCAAAGTCGGCAAAACGAGGATTTCGTACGAGACTTCCTCCAAAAGTCAAGCGGAAACACCCATCGGAGCACACACATCACGCAGCCCTCCCAAGCAGTTTCGCAAGTCCAGCCCCTCCAAGCAATACCCGCTCACACGCCAATCCCAATGTGACAGCGACATTCACCTCTACCACAACTCACGACCTCACGATTCCCTGCGCCTGCCACGAACCTTTCCGCATCCACACGTCTAACGCGCACAAAGTACTGCGCCTGCCACGAAATGTCACCTCCGTCACACCTCGCAACCTCACGTTTTCCTGCGCCTGCCACGAAAATCGCACTTCCACACGTCAAAATCAGCACAAAGTACTGTGCCTGCCACGAAAAGTGACAATATCATCTCACGTGAGCTTCAACAAAATTTGCACCACACCACACGTTTAGAATGATTTCGACCCGTTCTGAGCACACTCCCATCCACCAAAATCGCCATTTCAGCTGAGACTTGTCACGAAAACAGAGCTTCGATGCCACACCCTGAAACGCAAATCCCAATGGCACGGCCACATCCAACACCCCAAAAACACGACTCTCCAAACGCTAATCCCAATGGAACTGCGCAGTAAACTGCGGATCTCTCAAACCACTGCGTGCAGCGAAATGCATCACGCTTCTTGCGCGACATGTCATTTTCAAGCAAACCACAATGGAATAGCGTTGCAAACTGACACGTGACACATCCATGAAAAGTCACTTGCAAAAGCTTCCCCCAATGGCAGCGCCTTAGCGCTCTACTGCGGACACCTGCGAACGGTTGCGAACATAGAAACAACGGGTCGCGAACAAGGCTCTACCCCCAGACCCCCAGAGTTAAACGAGAACCCTTCGCTACGCATTCGGGAAAAAACATCATGCAGCAAGGTGCCAGCTGCCTAAGATGTTTAAACAGGAAGATGTTGCCGGATGCATTTTCCCTGGGCCAAGTTGGAACATGTGCGGGAAACACACAAGGTACGAATGCATGCTTGGCCAGCTGTCAAAAGCATTGTGGTGCCGGCCAAAAATGCAATCGTACCCTGTGTGTTTCCTATAGGGCATGTTTCGAACCCTTGAACCCCTGAACGCCAACTATCCCATGCAATTAGACAGAAGAATCAAAAGCATCTACAGGCAACCGGGTCCACAAACAAACCCATTCACATATTATCTCATAATTATTGGTTATGAGTTGCCGCAAAACTCCGTTGCGCAGCGCAAGATCCCAGTTGCGCAGCGTGAGTTGCAAAGCAGCAGCTAACGTAGTAGTTTTCACCAAGTCTGAGGATCACGAGACGTCTACACCAACGGGGAAGCCCTCAATCGATCCAGCAGACCAAAACCCCGAATCAGCTGGGGGCGACAGCACGACCAGCACCAAGAAAACCATGCCATCTAGAGACCAAATCTCCCCCCCCTTGCGGTCCACACCCTCAGGCCTCAGGGTGTTTTCCAACTCTTGAGACTTTGACGTTAAGCCTTGACATCAAGTCACTTCGACCCCTCGGGGCGGACCCTCCACTCCCGAGCGACGGAAGACGCCCCCCAGGGCCACGGTGGGGAACTCGCCGATGCAGCCCAGCAGGGGCTTGTAGATCTGGGCGCGGAAGACGCTTCAGGTCGGGGCTTCGGGGCGCGGAGGTGATGGGCCCACCTGTGAGGAGTTGAAAACCCCGACGACCAAACCCATGCCTTGGGAGTTCCAAATGGATCGATGGAACCACCGAAGGACGAAGGACACATGCTTGATTCATGGTTCGCTTCACACTTCTAATTGCTTGTCATTCACTTGTCACCCTCTTCACCATCGTCAAACCTCTAAATCTCTTCACACAACCAATGACCCCCTTAAGGCTCAACGGCAAAAATCGTAAACACCATCTTTGCAAGGTGCAAAGAGCGCGGTGAGGAGCATGGCTATCCCGGCCTCAATTTGACAAGCAGAGGAACTTACTTCTACAAAGACCGCCGTTCTGGGCACTGTACCCGCTATTACACTTATACTGACAACAAAGCTCCACCTAGCAGTACTAGTAGGTTTGCTGGGTACAAATAGATACCAATCGGTTTGCTGGGCGCTCACAGTGAGAAAAGAAACTTAAAAGGGACCAGGAAGGGACCAGGCTTAGATTCTATGTATCTCCCGTCCTGCTCCACCAAATGTTGCTTGAAACATCTTGAAACATCGGCAAAGCTCTTCAGCCTTTCAAACTCAATCCACATGAACACCGAAACACCTGAACTGGACGAGGTCCAATTAAGACGCAAGGATCCAAGTGGGTTCGAATCGATGTTCTCCTTTGTGCGGGTTGGATGGAACAAGTTTTGAGCCTTGTCCAACTAGAACATGCTTTCTCCAAACCAAAAGGGCCACCATCATGATGAATGATGAAATCAGGCGTGTGTCAGGCAACCCAAGAAGACTCCCAGCGAAAAAAGAACAAAATCGACAGCCAAAAGCCTGGTTCTGAGGTCCTAGTATACTGAGACGAGCCCATCATGTTCAAGTGCACTCTTTACCTCATGCGACACAGTTCTTGGAAAACGCAAGACTTCGCAGTTCATTAGCATCATGATTGACCCAAGGATAATTTCATTTTCAGGCCAGCTATTCTGCTATTCTCTTGACCAAATTAATATTCCCTTACTCATCTTCAGGCATTCTGTCTGCCAATGAGGTCGGCAGCTTAGGCACTATTGTGAAAAGCAGGCCATAGAACTGCCCGCTGGTTTCTTTGTTGTGGTTGAACAACCTGTCCATCAAGTAGTATCCTGGCATTGCCGGCAATTGCAGCTGGTTTGGCACTAAATTGCTTTGTCTGCTAAATTCAGGAATGCACCAACACACAAGTTTAGCATAGGCATCTCTCAAAGAGAAAGTGTTCGGACCCCAATCAACACTATGCACATACCAAAGAGGAATCAAGACTTCTTTGAAAGCAGGAATCACCAAAAGGCCTCAGCCGAACTATTTGCCTGTTTCAAAACATCTGAGGCTTCCCGCTGCCTCATGCATACTACTTACGCCATTGAAATCAGTTCACTAAGTACCCCTGGCTCTTCCAAACCACTGACAGCTACACTTCTCAACCAAACAGTCTTCCTCTTGCAACGGACGTCGGATCCCACCGGAGATCGACGCGAAGTGTCTCCGAGTTCGGCGACTGGGCGACCGGTTCTCGCCTGTGACGCTTTCGAAGGAGGCGAAGCCCAGCATGAAAAGGAAACCCGCAGCGAAGAGCAAACCAGCTGAGCAGGGGATGTAATCCTCAGATGTCCAATTTCAGTATCCTCAGATGTCCTGGTACTCTTTTGTTGGGTTCCCCAAGCCAAAGGTCAAGTAAGTGTCGTAATCCGGTTGACTCACCTTCGGTGGTCCTTTGGCGTCGCAGGGCTTGTTGGCGCCCGAACGTGCTTGGGATTCCTTTGGTTTGAACACGCATTGGGCGTAGTGGTCACTTTTGGGGCAAAGAAAGGAGACCAAAACGAAGGGCATCGGCAGGTGTTCATCAAATCTGTGGCTGGGCATGGCTGGGCTGCTTCACTGGTTCACTGTACCAGACTGTCCCCAGATCCAAATACATCGAGGACCATGCCACCATGCCACTGACCATGCCATCAATAACAAAACAACTAAAACAAATCCGCGCCCCGCACATCCAAGACTCTAACCCTGTGTCCACCGATGAGGCGCGCGTCCGCAAACGGGCCTCGAGACCGCGGATTTCGCGTTTCCGCATCAGGGGACTTCAGCGTCTGCGTTCTGGTACCGTTGACGCACAGCATTGAGATGCATTGAGTGGTTTTGAAAGGGTCCCAAACGAGGACATGTCGGTGGTGTGGTTCAAATGTGTGATTTAGTAGGATTCCAACACAATTTTGGATCACACAACTATACAGTAAATATCACTAGATGCACGGTGCTTCAACAACTTGGTGTTGCATGATCGAACATCATGCCGAGCAGAGCTGAAGAAAATGATGACATGTCATACCTGGGCTACTCGGCAAGTAGAATATGTAAAAGCGAAACCATGTTTAATCCGTAATACAGTGCAGAAAGCCACTCCTCCATTACTCTACGCATACTCCTCCCCCTCTTGCGAAGTGTCGTGGTGTCAGCCGAAGGCACATTGCTGCCCACCGCGCTGTGGACATTCTCGTGAATGCCAGTGCCAGTGGTTCCTTCTTGTGCGCCCTCATCAGGTGTGGGATGTGTCAAGTTCACAGCTGCCTTGGTTTCGAAGCGACGTCGAGCTCGGTGGTCTCTGAGCGGTCATGCCGCCATCAAAGGTGCCGGTGCGGCGGGTGTCGGACGAAGGGGTGCGGTTACTTCCACTAGCAGGGTTACCTGGTGACTTCCTAGGTTTGTATGTATTGTGGTATCGTCATATGAGGCGGCCATTTTTGTGGAGCAGTGTAGGATGATTATAAAGGATCCCAAGGTTTATAATGGTTTATATAACATTATTTACACCCGTACACCAATGGTTCAGTTTCAAATTCAAAACATGGCGTCAAAGACATAAGACCCCATGCACAGAACAACATAACTTAACCTTGAAACATTTAGAACCTATATCCTCATCTACATGAGTTGGGGACGCCGGGCAGGCAACAAATCAGGGCCTGGGTACCCCAAGTTGTTGAGGGAAAAACTGCGAAGACGAACAAATATGGAAAAGAGTTGTCAATTCCCGGTATCGGGTTTTTGGACTACATGGCGGAAATGGAACTTCCCACTATCCCCTTCCAACATCCCTTGGTAACTCCATAAAGTCCAGCTGCAGATCCTCTATTTTTGTCATGGAATGTCAACAATTTCCATCACCTGTCGTCACTTGATGTTCCTCATTCTATGGCATCCAGGAATGCTCCACATTGGACCATGGAGATCCCAAATTCCTCGAGGAAGACCCCCGAGTCCAACCATGAGAAAATCCGGGGGGCCTCTCGCTGGGAAGATCGGGGCTCCACCAGGAAGAAGAGGGCCACAAGGAAGTTCAGCCCTGCATGGGCGGGTGGCACGGAAAAAGAACAAGTCACATCACATCCAGTCGCCAATGGAAAACTGGGTGAGCCGATGGGTGGGAAAATGGGATTTGGGAGAGCAATCCACTGGGCAGTCTAGCTGCAGCTAGCTCAATTGAGGGAGTGCCACACAAGAGCTCACTGACCGATGTGTCAAGAATAGCACAAGAAATGCTCAAAATGAGAGCTTTACAAGAAATCATCACCAGAAATCATGACTGTCATGATCCCATGATCCATTGCTCCTACATATAGTTTAATTGCTTGTCCTCTTCCTCTTCCCACCACATCCATTTTGGGATATTTTGGGAAGAACGACGCATGTGTCATCATGTGTCACATGTGCTTCCACCACTTTGCTCTTGCTGTTCTCACTGTTCACACGCACCACTCACTGCTCACACTGTTCTGACTCACTACTTTGACCACTCTTACTCTCAACTGATCTGAGCAGTGACAGCTTGAAGTGGTGAGCATTGAGTGCAGTGAGAGAGCAGCAAGAGCAGAGTATTGGAGTGAGACTGAGAGTAGTGTGAGTGGCAAACCACTCACTACTTGCTGCACTCTGCTGTGCTCCTACCACTCTCACCACTCACACTGATCACTGCTGACTGCTCACACAACTCTCAGCTCTTATTTCTCAAGCCACTTCTTTGCTCTCACTGCTCCTGCACTGCCACTCACACTGCTCAGCTCTCACTGCCGAGAAAGAACCAGAAATCAAGCACCCAAACCAGCAGTTCCTATGGAGGATGGTGGTGCCCATGGTCCACTCATGTCCACTCACTGGACGGGTGTCCAAAACCAACCAAGCACCAAGGAATAGAACCCTCAGCAGGTCACCGACCTGGGCCCGCTTGGAGGTGTATTCCAAACCACTCTTTGGCCGCAAAGTTTGGAAATCCTGTGGTAGTCAATGGAGTCAAAAGTTCATGTGCAAGTCCTACACTTCATATGTGCCCTGGCACTGGTTCCTCCTTTCAAAAGAGGTGCCCGAGACCAACCGGCGCCATCGGTCCAAGAGGCCACTCAAGGCAGCGGAGACGTAGCAGGGCAGGGCGAAGCCCCAGCGACTGAGGGCTCCACCCAAGGCGGGACCGATGATGATGCCCACCGAGTTACCTGGTGATGCGAGGATGGATGGATTTTACGATGGTTTGTTGGATGAGGATGAGGATCAGGAAGAATGGATGAACATGAATGAATCATGAAAGCTTGGATTTAGATGGCTGTTCTGGGATCGCCCAAAGCACATGTGGAAAAAGGACTTGACAAGTTGTTATATAACTTTTTGAGTTTTGAGGTTGCGAGATCCCCCAAAACAGCTCGCATTGGTCTCCCGCCGAGGGGTCCGCTGCTCCTGCTGCCAGCTTTTGTTGCTGTTGTGAGTCCTATAGTTCCTGTATGTTCCTGTTCAAGTTTGACATGAACTTCACTCCGACTCACGCCATCTAGTTTGCGACCGGGGACAACAACGTGACCACGGGCACCCGCGGATGCGACGTGACACGACGTCAACATGAACTTCTACCGACTCTACCGAGTGACCTGGTGAGCTCCCAGTGGAACTGCTGCGGCCTGTTTGGTATGGCCAACAAAACGATACCAAACCCATGAAAGAAGCATTTACCCCTAAGTAGGTTGACGCTGGCCACTTGATCCTGGCATCGCTCTTCAAACATGCTTCAGCAAGATGAATTTGTACAAAGTTCTTCCATGAAGGATCCGTGGTGACTCCCCGAAGACATGGTGGATTCTCAAACTGTCATGTGTTCACCTCCCCTCTTCAGAGGGACAGAACCGGCGTCCTCGACCCTCCCTTCCGGACATGCTTGGAGGTAGGAGATGTAGGTGGGCTTCTCTATACCTGGGCCACTGGGCGACATGGGCCCGGACTGGGTCCGTCTGCCGGATCTTTGGATCGAGATGGATCGAGCATCTGACAATCTGCAAGGCTGGGACTTCTGAATCTGAATGATTTGGTCCGAAGAAGCTCAAGTATGGTCAGTGAGGAATGGATCCTGAACTGCTTGACAATGGGAATACCGATTAATCTTGGATCATATATGATAATGTTGGTATGTGTGTGTTGGGGAAGCAAATCTGGCCATGAGAGCCTTGGCATAATTGGCCTTGTATCTCAATCTCTCCAGGGCTGCAAATGATTCACCCGTCACCACCGCACCGCACCGCACTGCACATCACCCAACAAACCAGTCGCACCAGTCGCAGTGATTCCACCGGGAAGCGTTTCAGCACCCCAAACTGCCCCCCCCCCCAAATTATCCCATGATAACATTCTTACTCGGAGCACATGGGACCTGCTCTGATGGCGGCCATAGTTGCTATTGGTGACATCCGCAATGTAGGCGTTCGCAATGCCCACAGTGCCACCACTAGCGCCGTTGATGGCGCGTGCCACGCACCTGCCATGGTGCTCGTCGTTTGGACGGATGGCACTTGCGTCTGGCCTGGGGAGTCCTGGGTGTATATTAGATGGTGTGTCTGGCGCGTGGTTTGATGCAAAACCATCGCGACATGCACGTGGACTCAAAGCCCTATTTATTTTATGGATTGCGAAGACTCATGGTATTGGTACGTGCACATTGTTCCACGTTGGTTCTTCTATATTTGGGTCCGGATTTCAACAGATGTCGCCCTTGAGCATGCCCATCAAAGGACTCGGCTGGTCCCTAAAGACAAAAGCACAAGCAAGGCCAAGCAAGGCGCCCAGGCCTAGCCTAGCGGCCTAGCCTTCAAGATCTGTAGTACATCAGAACAAGAGCCGCGGTCACGTTTTGCCACTACTACTTACTATTTACTACATACTACTTACTACTAACTACTAACTCCTAACTACTAACTCCTAACTCCTAACT
>CAXAMN010024995.1:771890-785953 GCA_963970005.1 Durusdinium trenchii
ACTACCTTACTACCTTACTACCTTACTACCTTACTACCTTACTACCTACTACCTACTACTTACTACTGACTACTCACTACTCACTACTAACTACTAACTACTAACGACTTACCACTTACCACTTACTACTAACTACTAACGACTTACCACTTACCACTTACTACTTACTACTTACTACTTACTACCTACTACCTACCTACTACTACTGCTACTACTACTACTAGGGCCCCGGACGTTTGCAAGGTTCGGGCCCCGGTTCGGTCGGGCCCTTCGGTCACGACCATGGACCCAAAGAACCATCGTCGCAGAGTCTTTCCTTCCCTCCACGAGTCGCTGCATGCCATCCCTCGTCCGTTGACGGTTGCTTTAAACGGTCGCAACATTCGACTCATTACCAGGGGGATGTTCTTTTCCCTTCTTCATGATTCTTGGAACTGAACATCTTTCCAACCAACATGATGGTGGTTGTTCCCTTTTCCACCCTCCCCCCAATTGGAATTCATCCCCTCCAATCCAACCAGCGGCACATGATGGTGAAGTTCCAGGCCGCTCCCGTCAACACCGTGGAGGCCGTCGTGCCCGCCACGGCGATCAGCAGCACCGGGCGTCGACCGAACTTATCGGAGGCCCAGCCTGGGGAGAACGACACGGTGAGAAACCCGAGGCGAGGAAGGCGGGTTGGAAAGGAGACGTCTGCAGTTGGATCCAGGTGGAACACCGGTGATGCTTTTCAAGGGTAGGATTCCAAGACATAAATACGTGAGAGAATCGGCCCAGTGGGCCCGATTCGTAATAGGTAAGGTGGAATTGGCGTTGGCCCGTTGGGTGTTGGCCCGTTGGTTCAATGAAGCATGAGTTGTGGGCTGAGATACCCCGGATCTAGCAATGCGACGGAATCCTTCGATCATGCACCAAATCCTGCCGTCTACTCACAAGTGGCTGCATAATCTTTCCGACTTCTGGATTCAAAAGGCTGACAGAGCAGCCAGCTTACAAGCCCTGATAGTCCAAATGACTAATTTTACCATATTTTACCATTCTGGTAGTGGTGGATGATGACTATCAGGTGGAGTAAAATTAGCCACTGGAAGTTCTGGGAAGGGCTACGGGATTGACAAGTCGGTGTGTAGATCATCTGTATCCAATGCAGTACAGCATGTTTTCTTGGGAACTGTTTTTGAGAGCTTGAAATGTTACTTTAAATAAGGTACACCGAAACAACACGATTAGTGATGACATCACATAGCTTTACGCCCCACATCTGCCACGACTGCCCCGCATCGACAGCTCGCAGGGGTGGTTCACCCATCAATCCAGCTCGGGTTGCTGTTCAATGAGCTTCCCAGCCCATTCAAATAACCAACCACCCATACCTTCACCTCCTTCCCAATGAACAACTCCCTTCTACCCCGCCTAGAACAGGTGTAAAGATCACTTGCGCCACGGAGAAGAAGGTGGCTAAGCTTCCGACCTGCAGGCTTACAATGCCTTTTGGGGCCATCGAGTTGCTGACGAGCAACTTCATCGAATCCCAAACCAAACCAACACGACCGAATCGCAGCAGACCGCGACGTGTCTGGCGACGTGTCGCCGTTGACCCTTACTCTGCTCAAGCTGGACTTCCTATGCTACATGACAGCATGTGGTGGATCAAACATACTCAACAAATCTCAAAAACACATGCAAGGGTAGGAGTCCTACTGCGATGATGCATCGTACCGCTATGATGTAGTATCCTACTCCAGTTGTTCCTATTTCAATTGATTTACTCAAGGAAATCCTGCATTGAGAGGACACAAACACATATCATATCGGTGTATATTAGTGTTGCTGTAACTATCTGAGGTATGATCAAATATTACGATGTGCGCATTTTTGAGTCCCCTACCATTTCCTAATGTTTAGGAACCTGTTCTATGAGGTTATATAAGTTATATATATATATTATATATGGTATTTTTGTGAGTCCCCTATTCACTGTTTGCCAGGGTTTGGGGCATTCCGAGCATATGAATGCAAAGCCAGTATTCATGAAACAAAAACACGTGTTGAAGGCATTTCTATCTTGCAAACATTCTCCAAAAGACAAACACAAAACAAATAGCTTTTAGGCAGTTTCTGCTGTTTTTTTAAAGATTTGACCAACCTGCATCGCCGAGGCATTGAACTCCTCTGCAATCGATGGCAGCAGTGGGAAGACAATCCCGAAGTTCAACATGTCCATCAAAACGATTAAGTACCTCAGCAGCTTTCACTGACTCTAGTGACTCAGGAAATGTCTGAAGAGGTTCTGGCAAATTGATTGAGTAACTCAGGAGCTTGTGATGGAGATATGTTCAGCAGCTTTGAGATTTCATGGAGCCAAACCCTTGCATATAGCTTTGAAGCTTCTTGCATGGAACCCAAGCGCCCCGGTGGTCTGTTAAAGCCAACAAGACCAGAATGCCATACACCTGCCACAACATTGTCAAGCCTACATAGCCACACTGGAGCAAAACTCCTCTTTCCAGCTCTCCGTTCGGAGAACATGCCAGGGCCTTGACACCAGCGGCAGATGTTGTCAGGGGCTTGACACCTCGACGACGGAGTTGGGATGTTTGCGGACCTGACGACGCCGACGCCGACGCACAGAAGACCTCAAGACGACAGGCCGACGCCGAACCGATGCTGAAGAGAGAGAAACAACGTCGAGCTTCACTTGAAAACGTCGTGACTCCCTGATCCGAGAGAGTAAAACATGACAAAGTACCATCTCCCGTCTCCCATCCTTTTTGTACAAGCAAACGCTTGTGTACTCCAAGACTTGAAGAACAAAGGGATAGACAATTCCCAAAGTAATCAGTGAGCCAAAAGTGCTCTTGATTCTTCGGGCCAACAGATTCCGAGAAGGCCCATGTTCGTGCCAAGGGTGCATGGTCCATATCGCCCCACGCGAGACCTTCGGCATTTCTCCAGGTGTTCCGCGCCGCAGGCGCGGCCAACGTCGACCTAGTGCCATCGATGGCGCAACGTCGAGAACAAAGGGGATATAGTAGTTGATCTGCGGCGGAATCTTCCTTGAAAGTAGCGGGACATATTAGGACTCTGGAAACAACAAAGTCCTGATGTTCTTGTGGATTCATTGTTGACTTTTCTTAGACGTTCTGGGGTATAGCCACAGTTGCATGAGCGTGCATGAGGAAGTGCCCCACCAAAATCGCCGCAGATCCAGATCCACCAATGATCGCCTTACTAAGGCGTGGCCAAAAAGATAATACAAAAGCCAGCAAGATAACTATAATATAGTGGTCCCCTAAGTAGATAGTGGCACGGTGTCCATAATTAATGCATGTTTAGTGGGGATATGTGGGGATCTATTTTTCCGTCTATTTGGGGGGTCTCAATAATATTTTGTTATTATTACTGTGACTAAATATACTCTCCAACCCTGGTGGATTCAATGGTCAGCGCAACAAGTTCGCCTTGACCAAAGCCGCGTGCCCGCGCGAGAAACGGCTCTGAGACCCGAAATGGCTCACACTCATTCACCACGCAGCAGGGATTCAGTGCAGTTGCAGTTGACTGTGTTTGATTGGGATTCAGTTCTGGACACTTTTTCTGCAGCAAATGCGGCAAAGAATCAGTTATAGTTTCAGTGCAGCCAAAGATAGCCCAAGGCCATGATTGAAGCAGGCATCCTAGACTTGAAGACTGACTGAATTCACAAAAGGGATATATAGGTCATATAGTAATTGCAGTAATTACCAAACATATCAGAGCTATCTCAAGAAACGATCTGCCATTGCTCCTGAAAAATTGTTCCTGCCGGGCTCAAGAGACCCAGTTTGGCTGCCGGGCCCAAGAGACCACCCCCTGAGCCATGGGGTCCTTGGAGCCGATTCGTGGGCCCACCATGGCGGGCTCCACCGCGTCCCAGCGACGGCAATGGATGAGTGGTGAGATTCACCGAGAGTGGAGAGTGGTGAATGGTGACTACCAGTAGCAAGAAGCTACTAGGGGCTCCTGGCATCACTACTAGGAGCATTCTTACTGCTAGTAGCAAGAAACTACTAGTAGCCAGTTGTTACAATTAATTAATTTATGCACTTGTTACTAGCACCGATGCACTTGTTACTAGATGGACGGGATGATGGATGTTCTTCCAGGATTCTGCGGGATGTCGTGGATCTTTGCCACCCGTCCCAACGGCCACCCATCCGGCCTCGGGCAGGGTCTGTGGCCGTTGCGCCAAGCGTTCATGACAACGCTGGGCCACATTGGGCCACCACCTCTGGGTCGAGTGACTCAGAGGTGGGTGGAACATGCTCCTGCCCATATCCTGGTGGTTAGACCCCCCTGGCACCCACCCCACCGAGGTAGGCCAGGAGCAGTTGGCACTTGCCTAGGTGATTGAACATGCTATGCCCGGGCATGTGCTTGAACATGACGAGTCCCAACGAGTGATGAAAGCTGGCATTTAGTACTTCCAGTTGCAGTCATAGAAAAAGCTGCGTGTTGGGCTTAAGCGACTCCAAGCATTCAATTTCTAGAGGTGCACAAACCCAGCCCTCCAAAGAAACAAATATTCCTCCTCTTGTGGGTGCCATGTCTCAGTTCACTGTCTTGAGGACTGACATGCTCAAACGTTCAAAAACACTTCCCAACATCGCTCGATCTGGGCGCCCGAGCGCGTCAGAGAAGAGGCCTCCGGACTCCTCGACAGAAGCCGTTCCGTTCCGTTTGACCAAAAGCGGTGTGAGAAGGCACCTTCTCGATGTGTCTGGTACTACTTTCCTGAATCACCTACAACCACCCCAAACCCTGTAAATATGTATTGTATCAGGGTTTTCTCTATGCCAGGTGGTCGAACAGTCGGAAGGAGGCCGCTCTCTAAATGAAGCATAGATCTTAAGGGGTGTCCAAATCACAAGTGACCACCTAGTAGGGTCATCAGGAGCATGTTGCTAACTTGAACGATTGGAGTAAAGGGGAGGAGAAGCTGCTTCTGCAGCCTGACAGTCGAATCAAGAACACCCAACCACAAACTATTGGAAGGTCTTGGTAGGTATTCTCTCAAAAATACAGGGGTCCCAAATCTGACCATCAGCCGTTAAGAAGAGTGGATAACATCCGCTTGGCTGAGTTGTGTCAATTGGAAGCCTCAAATAGTACAAAACAAGACATGAATCCTGAGTAATCTGTCAAATGCTACAGTGATTTTCTCTTTGTGCTCTTTTCAGCTGGTGTCCCCATCAGCTCCTCAGCACATTGCAATTGCGACACAACGCCGGCCGCACGGAAGTTGCCGGCCTCCTCCTCTGTTCGAGGTTCGCCCTCATCGGTGGAGCTTCCTGGCATGGCTCACAAGAGCCGCAAACAAAAGACAAGAAAGAGTTATATAGTTGGACAAGTTACAATCAGTCCAAGTCTGAACCTTCATGTCCGAGGTTCTGAAGGTAAATTTACTCAAACCTGAGCTACTCTTTGTGCCATCCAAATGTCATCATGACATTCCATCCGCAACACCACATGAGAGACTGCTCATCCCTCACATCCATTCCAGCCTGGATCATCCACACTGCTCCTGCATCAGGTCCCAGGGTAGTGAGATCACGGTCCCACGCTTGGAGGGTGCCTTCCTTCACCAACCTTCGGCATGCTTCACTTCTTCAATGATGTCTGAATTGAAGTTGGATGAACCAAAGTACAATATAAACATAACGTATACGCAAAATTAAAGATTTTTTGAAGTTGGATCATTTGTGCCAATAGACTTTGCATCGTCCCCAGCTCGGCCGCTCAACCTTCCCTGAGCTCCACACCCCCATCGAGGCCGACCTCGATCTAGCGCCGTGGCCGGTGGCTGGTGCTCGGTGGAGCGTGGAATGCTTCGCAAATTGCTTTCTCGGTCATGAGCTGATTGAATGCATGTGGTTGTTGTGAGAAGCTGCTTCATGTCCACCTGTGATTTCCCAAATGAGTTGGATGAAGAAAGACTTGCATCCTGTGAGATTCTTTGCCTCCATGCTCAAAGTATTTCATGCTCTCCTGCCTGAGCAAGAGGTTATCACCTTCACAAGCTTTATCATAACACCCTATGAATCTCTCAATATGGTCCATTGTAGGCCACACAAACTGCTGTAACATGCGCATAAGACCAAACAAGCAACATGAATTGTGATGAGCAAGTTGAGTAAGAAATTGGAACCGTTCCGGAAAGTCTGCGCAACTGCAGCACAGCTGGTATCATAACTGGTTTGAAGCTATTGCTTGTTGACGTTTCTTAGCCCCAGGCGTTCACCAGTTGGTCTCAGGATAGTGACTCACCAGTAAGTACTGGGCCAGTTCATGGGATGTCGAGCCAAACCAATGGGTCCTTCGCCCTACCTGGAACCGGTCCTTCTTTCAGCACTTTTGCCCACGCTTTCGGTCTCCCCCGGTCCAGCCCCGAGGCCCTTGGCCCAGGGCGAAGGAGGACCTGACGTCGATCGAAGATCCGAGTGCGAGGGCAATGTTGGCTCACTTGTTCACGAGGTTTGTAGAGGAAAACCGAGTGCCTGAATCTGCAAAGGGGCAGCTCTAAATCAAAAAGTCCCTTTAGTAAGCACATGAACATCTCCATTTTGCCTTCTTTTTCGCTCTGTTGGTCGGGCCGCATTGTCTGGGAACGCTGCGCAACCAATTCAGACCCCAACGGCTAGCCTTTGACTCACGTTCGCACGGGTGTCCTTATACTTCCTGGAATGTGTCCTCACGTTGCTGTTACATCACTGCCTCCTTCCAACTCTAGCAACGAACGCACACCTTCCAGCTATTAGGACGCTAGTAGGTGGAGGCCATCGCAAGTAGGTTGGAGGCCATCGCTACTAATAACAAGAAGCTACCAGTAGCTATACTAGTAACAACCAAATATTCAGCAAACCTTCAGCCTAGCCTGGGCGTTCTCATCTTGGCGAGCAAGGACGGCCCACGCGAGGGGATCTGCCAGCGGCGAGCCGCCCGATGCGCCAGCTGCATGAGGAGCAACAGGGCCAGGGTCAAAGTGTGCGAAAAAGCGCAACACGTGGCTATCTTTTTAGCATCTTAGAGTTTAGAGTATTTCTTTCTTTGTAGAGTGACCCCAAAAGCGACGAACAAGCAACCCCCGTGCTTCAATCTTCAGTTGAGTTTGTTTTAGACTTTGGGAACAAACATAATTACTCAACATGGATACCATCTTTCAACCATCATGCACAGAAAGTCAGATTACTTCAAATTTGCACCGATGTGCACTGCATTGACATTCTCGTAAGGGGGTGATAATAGACTGAAAGCGCCCGGTGCAAACTCCGCAATCAATCATATGAACATGCAAACAAGGAGTAAACGCTTCAAGTGGTAGGCAGGCCAAGCAGTGCTCGGCTATTTGTACATTGCCTTTGAAACTGGCCAAACTGAATAAATGCACAAATTCCCTGAGGAGGAGTTGGTAGCCTAGATTGGAGCATGGTCTTGTAGACTTCGTTCAGGTCATGAATGATCGGACGAACGAGTCTTGAGCCGCACAGACCGCCACGCAAAAGTGTGATTCCCATACACACATGATAGTGTATACAGTTGCCAGAGAGAATCAATCTCTGCCTTGCAAGCCTCCATTGTGAAGAAACTTCATCTTGCTGGAACTACCTTTGCAAGCTCATGGAAGGCAATCAGCAAAAACCCTGGAACTGTTTGCTTTCGTGCTGACCTGCAACTCTTCGAGAAATGCGGTGAGAAAGAATCGGATGGTGCAATGGTGCAGCCCCAGAGATCAAAGTTCAGCGAAGGCACCAGCTCTTTCTGCCTCTGTCACTTGGTTTGCTGGAAGAAAGGTCTGATTACATCAAGTTTAATCATCTCATTGAAGGATATTCCTTGGATACATCCCATTAGCGGCAACAGTTGATGATGATGATGATGATGATGGTTAGATGATATGGTTAGGTTGCAGGCCTTCCCCCCAAGACATCGTGATCCTCTTTGACCGACTGCAGGGAAACCCTGGGACACAGTCCGACAGACATTCCCCAGGGTTCTTAGGGTCTTGACTCAAATTCACCCATCAAACTCTGGAAAGTGCAACTGGAGCTTCCATGTCTCGGACATTCTTTTTGCAAGCACTCACACCCAACACCCTGACTAGTTCCATAACATCCCGGCAAGTGATTGAATAAAAACACACCCTTACCAAAGAGTCCAAATTCACACCTCCATACAGATGGACCTTTGAGACATTGAGACGCATTGAGCCGTGTCGAAGAACTCCGGGCGTCCGACCCTTCCCCGCTCCTTTTCACGGGCGGATGAAGGCACGGCCTCCGAGCGGGTGAAACGGCAGCGGCCTCGCGGAGGATAGACAAAACGGATGGCGAACACGCACGCGATGGCGATCTTCGTGGGATCAAACTAAAAGCTTACAGTAAATGGGACAGATGAACAAAATATGTCCCGTCCTAGCCCACCTACCTGTTCGGAAGAACATATGGAAAAAGAAAAAGCCTATGTTCCGCGGCTATCATAGGACGCACAAGAAAGAAACTGGACCCTCCACTCAATGCTCAAACTCTCCATCTTATCACAGCATGAACCAGAAATGCATCACTAAAACCATTCAAATGTAGGTCATACTTGCTACCATGAGGCGTATGGTCATGTGTATGTCATGTGTATATATTATATATATGGTGTTTCCACCTGCAAATTCATTGGTGTCCCGTTGTTCCATGTTCCAAAGGATGATTCTTATCCTGGCAGCTGAACTTCACCAACTTGAAGATACAACATTGAAGACTATTATAAAAGTAAGATCCACCAAAGCTGCACTTCGGCTTGCACTCCAGGTCCACATGTGCGGCGGCATTTATTTGGTACTAAACTCAAATACACTATCTATGTGGGGGCCTATCTCGTTTAGACTACTTAAGTAGGAGGTCATGTCACAGTATCTCGTTCAGACTACTTTAGCGGCAAATCACAATCTCGTTCAGAATGTTCAGACTACTTTAGTGTCATCAAGCAACAAAAGTATATCCTTTATGTGGGGGTCCTGTCTCGTTCACAAGCGAATACTGATGATAAACAAGCAAATAGAGCATGCCGTAGACTACTTTAGTTTCGCCTATATAAATAAAAGTGGTTGCTCACATGGCGCCAGAGTGCTGCGAAGCTTTTTGGGATGCCCCCCAAATTGAAAGTCCCTCGTTGCGGAGAACATAGAGCATCCCTGACCTGCCATTCAATTGCACTCAGTATTTTTACACAAACAACCCAAAAGAATCACAAGCACGTCTCCCCGCATAGACTCAAAACACATTTCAATGTATGGGACCCATTTTCCACGAAACATGTTGACCTCTCTTCCGCAAGAGCGAACTCCTGGACAGGCCTCGGTCATTCGCCTTTGCCGATGTGCTTTCGTTTGCCTTGGGTAGTCGCTGTTGGGTAGTTGCTACCGGTATATCGGAAGACTGCAGGTTGTGGAGTATGAATCAGATTCACAAGTTTGGCATAACATGAGTGGGAAACAAGGTCGTAAGAGGCCCTTACAATTAGGTTGGAACCCTCCGAAAGGGCCATTGACATCTTGTCGTAATGTTTAGCCACCTCCGAAACTTGGAACTGGAGAAGGTTCCAGATCGACGTCTTTCTCCTACAAATTGGTCCGTGAGTGACTTGAGCTTTTTGGAGTTGTCTCCGAGTCAAGACCATGAAGATGCAGGGCAGTAGCTAGGAACCTGAGAAAACTGACAAATCTATACCTTGAGCGAAGCCGGTTTCTTCAACATTCATCCCGGCCCATGCACGGCAAAACCATATACCACCAGAATCTACATGACTACATGAGGTACTGCTCCCAACCCAGCCTTTTCCTTCTGCTTTACCATCTTCCCGTTCGTAGCCGTCATCCTTCCGCTTTCCTTTTCCTTCTCTCCCTTCTTTTCCTTCCTTTCCTTCACTCTTCTCATCTCCTTTCTCTCTATCTTTGCCCTTCCCTTTGCGGTCCTTGCCGTCCTTGCCTTCCTTTCCATCCTTCCCCTTGCCGCTTTTGCCATCCTTGCCGTCCCCGTCTTCACCGTAGCGGTCCTTTCCAACATCCTTCTGTCTCCAGGTCGTCTCTTTTCCCCCATCTTTTCCATAACTTTTCCCCTTTGATCCTTTGCCTTCATCTTTGCTACTGTAGCGGTCCCCCTTCCACGAATCCTTTCCAGAGTCTTTACCACCATCCTTTCCTCCTTCTTTTCCCCCATCTTTCCCGCTGTCCTTTCCACCATCCTTTCCCCGGTCCTTTCCACCATCCTTTCCACCATCCTTTCCTCCATCTTTTCCTCCATCTTTTCCTCCACTTTTGCCACCTTCCTTGCCACCATCCTTCCCACCGTCCTTTCCACCCTCCTTCCCTCCTTCCTTTCCCTTGCCCATGTCTCTGCCTTTCGACTCCTGTCACACGTCGTTGCCATCCGCCCCATCCGCGATTCCCTCGCGATTTTGCGAGCATGCCGGCCCAGGACTTCAAGTTTCGCTACTCCAAGGCCTCAGGTACAAGAATATCAAAGGACTTCCCATTAACAGAGAAAACACATACTGGACTGAGTGGTCTCATTTTGCATTTCTTGTTTCTTTTTTACAATATCACAGTCACAAGTCATTGACCCAGTGACTTCCCTAAGACCACTCAACTCAGTCCTCCAGTCGACTAACACGAATCACTCACCCGGTCCTTGCCCTTCCGGCTGTACCAGTCCTGGTCACGGCTGCAAACAATACATTGGTGAGACGGCCTGGTCCTTTGGAATCGAGTTGCAATCTAGTCCAAACTATTCCAGCTGGTAAAAGCATGGGAGGACCCGGGACCCTGCTGGGTCCTTATGCTAAGAGCCTGTCTCACAGGCAGTGGCCTATGCTGCAGGTGTTGACCCCACAGAAACTTGAATGATTTTGGCAGCCTAACAGCTTTTTTTAGCCTATGCTTATGTACTATTCCTATGTAGCAAGCTATGTACTTGTTCTGGTGAAACCTAGCAGTACTGTTTGAAGAAATACCGCATAGTTGGAAACCACAACAAACTAATGAAGTGGTGCTTCACATACACACAACCTGTCAAATATCCTAGCTTCTGCTGCCTCACTCACAGCGAAACTAACGTACTCTGCAGTGTTCAGCCCTCTGCGGTCCTCTTCGTCACCTTTCCAACGGCTCTTGCCTTTGACCTAAGAAGTCAACACTTTGTCGCTCAAACCTTTAGATTTGGTCAAACACTGTATCGCTCAAACCATTATTATTGCAAAACAACTTGGCGTATTTTTGGTCCAACAACACTTTGGGGGAATGCGTACATCAACCCTACAGAGACAATGTGTGTATATATATATTTATATATGGACAACAAAACATAAACATCCTTAAAGCGCCTAAAAAACACGATATCAACTTAGATCAGTTCTATCAAATTATCCATTTGGTTTCTCCATGTCCACTCCACATTCAATCATACATATACTATACTGGAACTATATGTATATATATAGTCTTCCCAATATACACCAGCTTCACCTTTCACGATGTTGAACAAGGACTCACAGTTCCCTTGATCGTCGACATCAATATCGATCAATGTCCAGCAGCCCAGACTCCAAGAGTCACTTTTGGTGGAAAAACATCATGGCATATGATTCCTACAGGTCAAACACCTCATTTTACTGGAGTTGGTCATGCAAGTTCACACTACGAAAAAGGAGGTTTTCAGGAGCAGGTCTTCCTGGGTCTTTAGACTAGGGAATGATTGACTGACTTACTAAGTAATGAGTGCCCACCTCCAAGTTGTCTAATAGGACCTCTAAAAGGGGTGCGTTGATGGCTGGCCTATGTTTGATTAGCATTTGTCATTGTTCAAGTGGCATTTGAGAGGTTTCAATGTTTTGCTCACAACGTTGTTGTTCATCTTTTGACAAATAATCACAAATATCACAATCAAAACAACACTAAAACAACGTTTCAACAGTTACACACACAAACCCATATTTTGCTTCATCACCGATCTAAAGGCTACTGATAGAGGCAATGTTGAATGTACGTGAAGCCGCCGCTGGGCCACCCGGGCGGAGGAGTCGTCACCTGGCGTCACCGCCAGCAAGGGCGGTCCAAGCAGAAGCCCCGGAGAGGTCCAGTCCAATTCAATTCAATCAATATGCATCTCTCTCCAAAGCAAATACGTATAGCATCGCGCTTAGCTATTCAGCAATATTCTGAGGGCAACAACAGTCCCAGCTCCTTGGCTTTACATCTTCACAGCAAACTGTGTTCAAAAGCAGCGCTCATCCAATTCACCAGCTGCAATGATGCCTTTGGGCCCCTTGCCATCTTTGCCTTCAGTGAAATGCAGCGCAGAATGGGCATGGAATGGGCATGGAGCAAGTCCACCAAAGGTCTGTGATACTGGCATGAAGTACAGTACTTAAAGTGAATTTAAACAAATGCATACAACCCATTGCCCACACCTGCAAATGAAGAAAACTGGTCCTAGGGGTTTCGTTCTGTCTTGAAGAAACTGACATGAACTTCGCAGTCCTCGTTTCACCCAAGTGCTGATACTTTGCACCGGAGACCATGGATACCCTCTCAGGTCCCATAAATGGGTCGGACAACAAGGGACTTTGGGGGTCCCTCAACGCATTCAAGCTAAGCTTGCAGCTCGATGCTCCAAATTCCCAACAAACCTTCAGTCGCCCCAATTATGGAACCAGCAGGGGTTGACTACGGGCCGTTCTTTTAGAGCAGTGCGGTTGACGACGTGGCCGACGTCTTAGCACGTCGGATCATTCCCGAGAACGTCTCCGTCGGCGTTCATCGTCGATTCTTCAACGGAGATCCCGAGAACGTCTCTGTCCACCTCCGTCTTTTCCTTCCTTCCCCTTTCCTTTGGACTCACCATCTTTCCTGGCCAATTTGATCGCGTCTTCAGCAATTAGTTCTCGGATGTTCTCGGTATGTGGGCCCAATCATGGAGGTTTCCAACATGCACTGCCACATCATCCACCTAAAAGTGCAATGGAATTTACCAGGGTCCACCCTGTGCAAGGGGTGTGCACACGACTCACCGATGCCTTTCCATTTCCATGCCTTTCCCATAAAACACCCTTTTCATGCGCGGCTTCAGCTGGAACATGGATCCTTTCCCATGGTTTCTCCGGTGGTCCGTCGTGGCGTGGCAACTCCGCCAAAGCCACCAACGCGAAAACGGTTTAGTTTCCCATTCATGTGAACATGTACATGGCTATAATCTATAAGAATGTATATATATTCTATGTTTAATATATAACAGGAATATAGTAATATATATATACTATAACTATAGTATATTTGTACATATTTGTATGTATATGTATCTATCAAAAGACATGACTGGACAACATACCAAGACATGACTGGACCCTCGGCTCGGACCCTTCCCCCAGACATCCGAGCCATGCCGTCCCGCCACGCCTGCCGGTTTTGCCGTCGTCGCGGGAGTCGCCTTTGGCCTCACCCTTCGCCTCCTTGCCATCGCCTTTGCCTGAAGATTCTGAAGATGTGTCGTTCAGCTTGGGTTCCAGAACGATCCAACCATTGTGCCACTTCTTGTACGACGAATCAAACTCTTGGCTTTCACGCATCGAAGTGGTGCATCAGTTTGGATTTCACATCTGGTGTTGGAGGCAGTTCATAAGTGGGGCCGGGCATCATGGAAATCAGCCAATCACCGCCTTGAACTCTGAGTAACTCTCGCCAAAAATCACGCCGGGCTCCGGAGCTCTGTTGGGCGGAAGCTGAAGGTAAAGACAGGCACTTGTTCCTACTAGCTTCTTGTTACTACTAGTAAGGCACTTGTTACTACTAGCGTGGCACTTACATGAGGTTGCGATATACACTGCTCTAATATCCTATAGACATCTATAGACCAATGCCGCTGCCTGTTCGCCCGTCTTATTTGGGTGCCAAATTGGACCCAGAAACTTCGACTGGTTGAGAAAGTACCATCGACCCACCCAGTTGAATCTCCGCAAAACGACGATCCGCCTTTCTTGCCTTT
>CAXAMN010024996.1:0-12085 GCA_963970005.1 Durusdinium trenchii
CCCTTTGTCCAGGGGTGGACACACACAGGTCGCCGCGTTCGGCGCTTTTTTCAAAAACCGGTGGCAGGCGTGATAGTTACGCCCCTTTTGGACATAAAGATTCACGAGTTCGGCCGCAGCAGCGTCAGCGCTGGAGGGTGGAAATGTGTATTTTCGAATGGTGTGAAGTCGTGATTGGAGGCCTGATAGAGCCAAGCGCTGGCTCCCGGCGGTGGTGGAATCCCGGATTTTCCAGGGTTGAGAAGGTTGCATGTAGGTGATGGTGCGTTGTGGGAGGTCGATGTTGAAACCGAGGAGATGAAAATCCTCCACCGGTTCGAGTTCCACAGGGTCGCCAAAGAAATTGTGGTGGATGAGGGTTTGGATAGCCAGGTGTTGAAGGAAATGTTCGTTGTGGACAATGAAGCGGTTGTCGACATAGCGATAGTAAGTAAAGTGGAGGTCTGTGTGTTGAAGGAGGTTGTTGTGGATCTGATGCCAGGAGTGCTCAATGAGGGTGATGGCAACGTTGCATAGGGCTGGAGAGAGCTGGGATCCAATCCCGGCCCCTCGGATTTGTTTGTAAGTATTGTTGCAAGCCCGGAAAATGCATGTGTTGAGGGCAAAAGCCACGATGGTGGTAATGTCGGAAGTCTGGATGGTGCGTTGGGTGGGGTGTTTCTGATGGTGTCTGCCAATGTGTGAGTGGTGGAAAGGATTGCCGGTGGCCTGGACATCCACCGTTAAGGTGTGTGTGGAGTGCTGTTGTTGCCAGTGGTGGACGAGGGAGTGAACTGCGTCGATGAGTCGGTGCTGGGGAACGGAGTTGAAAAAGCCGACCAGGTCATCGTTGGTGGCGTGTAGTGAGATGTCTGGTGGGGTTTGGGTGAAGTAACTGTGAAAGTGGTGCCAAAGCTGGGGAATGGACATTTGGCCTGGATGTTGAGGGTAGAGGTGTTGGAGGATGATGTCAAGGGCACGGCTGGTGATGCGTAGCAGGTTGCCACTGAGTGATTGGAAGTATGAAATGATTGTACGGCCTTTTTGCCAGTGCTTCTTCTCCTTGAGGTGGACAACACCGTAGGGAATGTTGAAGTCTTTTCGGAAGCCCCACTTGTAGCGAGTGCGCAGGATGGGGGGGACAGTGGCGGCCAGGTGGTCGTGGATGTTGGCGGCAGTGATGCAGGGAAGTGGTTCGAAAAGTTCGGGGGATTGCCAGGTGTTCAAGGCGCCAGTGAAATATTGGCGAGGGCAAAGCAGCCGAAGTTGTTGGAGCTCATGGTCGGCATGGTGGAGTAATGTGTGTTTGCCCAAATGTTCTTGGAGTTGGCGAAGCAGGCGAGCCGTAAAACGGGGTTGTTGCTTGAGGTGTGTGTTGTGAAGGCGCCATTGGTGCTCAAGGAATGGTTGTAAATGCTGAACGATGGTGGAAGCCCTTGTAGTTTGAGCCATTTTGTGTAGGCCGTCTTGAATATGAGGAAGTATCGAGCTTTGCTTGGGTAATAGGTGCTGTTCATATTGGCGTTGAGAAAAATGCCGAGGTGTGTAGGGAGTTGGAGTTGGTCCAGTGTAAGGATGTAGTGGCCGTTGATGGTGGGGGTATCGGGATCCTGCAAGAGGGTGCGAAGGTGATCGCATGCACAGGGGAGGTCTGCTGGATCTGGCGGGGAGTGGAGGGTGTCCTCCCATGTGCGGTGGTTATGCAGGTGGGAGCGGAGGGTTTTGTGGGCGGCTTCTCTCAGTCTGTGGGAGGGGAGGTGGAGGGGAATGGTGAACTGCTTGCGCTGCTGGATGGTAGTACGAAGCCACTGCTGGCAGTGCTTAGTGAAGTCGTCGTGGGCCAAGAAGGGCACTGTCAATGGGATGTTTTGTTTTGGCGGCGTGAGGTTGCGGTAGATCAGGGCTTTGTTGAGGATGTGGAGAGCTCGGCTGCGGCCAGGTTCTTCCAGGTTTGCGGCCATGCGCCGGATTGCATAGACTTCGAGGTCCGTGTGGCGGCCGCTTCGTAGCTCTTGGCTGCTTCAAAGGAGGCTGCGGTGTGTTTGGTAAGGTTGCGAAGAAGTTGGAGGGCGTGATGCTTGGTGGAGGTGTAGAGGTGTGGTTCTCTGACGGTGTACTGGCGTTGCCGAAGGCGTCTGAAAAGTCGTTTGTGGGTGGCTAATCTGGAGTAGAAGTGGGCTCTGTGTTTTGTGAACTGCCATCCCTGAGCTTTGAGCTTGAGGTGGTGGGAAATGAAAGGCCAGTTGAGCGGAGGCATCCAGTTTGCGATGTAGTGGTGCTCTTGGATCCAGGCTTGGTCATATGTGTCATGGGAGGTAAGTTGAATGGTGGTGTAGTGGTGGATGTTGTTGTGTGAATGCCAATAACGTAAGGAGAGTTCTGCAGAAATGGGGATGTTGTTTTGGAGTTGTTTGAGTTTGGCGCGGCGATTGTGCTCGCGGTGGGGGATGCCAATAGCTGTGGAGCCAACATAGAAGTGGCCATGCTGATGGTAGCAGCGTTGGGGCTGGTCGGGATTGAAGTGGAGCTTGATGTAGACTGAATTGGAGGAGAGGAAGTTGTGGTAGTGGTAGGTGTGGGGCAAAATGTGGAGCTGGCGGAGACGGTTGCGCCATTGTTGTGAGCGACGGGTGTTGGAAGGGTATGCGAAAAGGAGGGTGATATGGATAAGGCCGGTTGCAAAGATGGCCTCGGCACGGTCGATGTATTGGGTGCGGTGAATGAGCATAGAGAGTGCTCGGTGCAAGTGGAAAAGTTGGGTGAGGTTGGTGTGGCTGGGTTGCTGCTGGGCAAGGATGGCGAGTCAGCAACCGATGGCTGCTCCAACACCCACCAGCTGTTGTAGGCTGCGAATGGGGAGTCGGTTGACCCGGTTGAGGGGTAGGCCATACTTGGTGGCTGCTTCTTTTAGCTGCTGCGTGGTGACTTTGCTTGTTTGCAGCAGTCGGATGACTTCCGTCGCAGCTTCTTGGATGGTGGGGTCGAAGGTAGTGACCCATTGTTGGATCTCTGGGTGGTTCCAGCCTTCGGGGATATCGTCTTGCAGCGTGGGGTGTGGTGGTTGCAAGACGTCGGTGAGGGCTGGTGGTTTTGGTGGTGGTCGAGTGGGTGCATGAGATGGGGCGGCCGGTGCGGAGGATCGGCTGGTGCTCTTGACTGGTGTGAGTGGGTTGCCCAGGTCTTGGAGTTTCTGACGTGCACGAGCCAGTTCGTCGTTGGTGTTTTTGAGGGCGCGTAGAGCGGTGCCTTCCGCAGGTGCTGGAGAGTGGGTTTGCAGTTGGTCGATAAGTAGTTTGATGAGGGGAGCGTGAAACGCTCGGGCATGGGTGGTTTTGTTGGGGATGTCTGTGCTCTGTTGGGTGTGGAGGGCCTCCGCGATGCCGTCAAGGTCAAGGCGCTTTTCACGGAGTTGTTGGAGAAAATGGGTCACGAAAACCGACTCCGCTATGCTTCTGGTGGCAATAAAACCTGTGTATTTGCCGTTGCTCAGTGTGCGGGCGGTGAACTCGGAGGTGCCGTGGTAAGCCAATTGCCACGGGAAAACCTCAAAGGTGGGGAGTCCTGCCACGCCTGCTTTTCGAGACCACTGGGTGGGTTGGATTGTACGATGTAGTTGGTGGCCGTGCAGCGTGTTGGAGTCCCAATGTTGCTCGGTTGGGTTCCAAGAGTCGGGAACAGGTGGTGTGGGGGATGGGATGTGTGGGGGTGGTGGGGCAGGCGCTGTGTTGCCACGTGCGGTGGGTGGTGGCGGTGGGCTGTGTTGGAACGTCGATGGTGGTGGAGTGACAGGTTCGGCCGTAGGCAGGGGTGGCGGTGGCGGAGGTGGAAACTCCGGCTGTGAGGTGGATGCCTGTGGTGGGGGTGTATGCTGCGATGGCGGTGTGTACGGTGGAGTCACATACGGGTTGGAGTGGTGGACGTGGTGTGTACGAAGTGCGTGGGTGAGTGGGCCATAGGTGCCTGTGGGGCTGTAGGCGTGGTGTGTGGTGGTGGGAGGAGAAGTTGTGGTATCCGGGTTGGTAAGCTGCTGATGATGTTGCTGCATCAAATAATGATTCCAGTAGTATTGCTGCCACTGCGCGTCCATGGTGGCTGGGCGAAGTATCACTGAATCGTGGGCGAGGAGCACCGGTTGTTGATTTGAGCAAGCTGAACACGCGAGATCAGGTCTGGGAGTGTCAAATGAGGGAGTAAGCTGTGCCAGTGGAGTACAGTGGCGTTAATACAGTCATCCTGTCAGAGACCAAGGCGCCAAAAGAGGAAAAAGAAAAACCGGAAACAGCTGAGAAAACTGGAATATCGCAGAAAACAAGAAAAAGTTTTCCGTGTTGATCCAAATCCATGGTTAGTGTCGGACTGTCCACTGAAACGCACCGTTTTTTCGTTGTGCGAAGTGAAACCGAGCGTGTTGGTCTGCGGAGTAAGCTGAGCCGATGTCCGAAGATGATGGTGGACATGTTTGTAGAAGGCGGTGGCAAAACCAGGCCTACGCATGAAAACTACGGATGGTGTATGGGTAGGAAAAGTTATTGTATGAATCATCCTCGGAGAAATCATGATAGGCACCTCAGAAGCTGCAGCTGCTTGATCACTGGTTGTCTGCATGCCACGGGTCTGTAGCGGGGTCATAGTTCTGGTGTGATAGTGGCAGGGGGCGCCCCTGCGTGTCCACCATTGTCGTAGAGGGGTGGAGCATGACCACTGGGGGTGGTGGGCCCAAGTCGGAGGAACCAGCTTGTGGTGGGATGAATGGGGTGGGTTGTTGTGTTGGAAGGTGGTAATGTGCTGGCCACGGGTGCGTGGGTGAGGGAGAGACTGTTGGTGGTGCCACTGATGGTGTAGGCGTGTAAGATCCGCCTTGGAAGCACGGCCAGCCAGTTGCCGGGGGCACAGGCTGAAGGGGTTCGGTGGTAGCATGATGTTGTAGGGCTTGAGAGAGTGACGGTGGAGGTCGCTTTGGAAGCGGGTGGACTGTAGCTGTGGAATGTCGGTTGATGCCAGAGGCGCTGCTTTGGGGGGTCGGGGAACCGGCGCGTGGATCCGGCTGGCGGGTGCGGGTGGGGGTAGTGGTGCTAGGAGGTGTCTTGGAGCGCTTGTTGCGCGGTGTGCCGCCGATGGGGGATGGAAATGTCGGTGGAGTGTGGGGCTGTTCCGGCAAGGTGACAGTGGGTGTGAGGATGAGGTTGACGTATTGCCATCGATCGTGTGGTTGTTTGTTGGTGGCTGATGTGGGATTGGGTTATGCTGTGGGGAAAGTACTGCTGGCTGTGGGGAGGGAGGTAGTCGATTGGTTAGTGTCTGCTGTGGGTATGAGGCCGGCAAAAGAAGGAAGCTGGACGATGGCGTGGATGTCCGTCTGGATGTGGCGGTGATGGGTGGCTGCTCGAGGGGTTGCTCGAGGAGTGGTCTGTTGGGATTCGTGCATGAGAAGCGGTGGAAGTGGGTTGGCTAGAATGGATTCTGAAAATGGAGGAGTTTGAGTGGCGACATCTTGCAGAGTTGTAGCCCTGGCCGTGGCGGTGGGAATTGGGTAGAAGCGAAGAGGTGAGGTGGAACTGGGGGGAGGATCTGTCTCTGTGTGTGTTGATGTGGAGGTCGGTGCGGTTAGGTTGGGATCCAGGAAGTATGCTGCTGGGGGAAAACGAGCCATGGTGTCAATGGCATTGAGAGCCAAGCGCGTGTGGCTCTGGATGCGTTGTACGTTGTTGTGGTAAATGGCAATGAGCCGCTGGACGGGTGGTGGAAGTGTGTCAGTGAGAGGTTGATGTCCGATAGGGGTGTCAGTAAGGGCGTTGAGGCTGTCCAAGTGTTGGTGAAGAACGAATCTGTGGACATGAAGGTCAGTGAGGATGCACATGAGGGCGTGGGGTGGTTGGAGGGTGTATACTTCGGCCCAAAACGATTGGTCTGCCGAGATGTTGGTAGTGGCTGATGGTGCAGGTTGTGAGGGTGTGTGAACTGGATTGGGTTGGGGCTGCAGCGGGGAAGGTGGATCGTGCACTTGTGGAGGTGGTTCCTCCGGATCTTCATTGAAGAGAAATAGAACCTCAGACTGCTCATCATAGTCGGCGTTGCTCTCCATTGACAGGTAAGAGTGGAGGCGGTGCACGGTTGGAGGTAACGATCACGAGTTTGAAAAACGGCTGCGGTCAAACAGAAATCACTCTCCCAGTGGAACTGGGAAGGCAGAACGAGGTCTCGATCTAAGTGAATTGGGCATTGAAGACGGTCTAGACAAAGTCGAACAAGTGGAAAGTGAAAAAACCCCCGAAAGGAGATTGCGTTCTTTTTTGTTCATCACACGATGTGTGAGAATGGTGTGGGGTGAAACTATGAGCTACTGTGGCGTGAATTGAGCTCGGCCGCGGCTGCAGCTGCAGCTTGGCGCGCAATCCGCAGGATGGTCTGTTGTAGCGTGGCCGCTTGCTGCTCTGTTAGCGGCGCGTCGGGAATAGGAGGTACTGGTGGGAACACTGTGGTGGTGTTGGTGGTAGTGGTTGGGCGGAAGTGAGTTGGCGGTACGGGACGTGATGTGGCTGGTCGTCGAGTGGGATGTGCTGTGGGATTGAGGTAGTGTTTGATGTCATTGGAAAAGTTGAAGGGTAGAAGTTGGCCGTTCCGGTGGGGACGTGGAATGGTGACCTGTATAAGGGGATGCGTGTAGGTGTTGCTGAATGTGGAGTATGGTGCAATTGTGGGGGGCCCACCCAGGTGGTATTGATGGGTGGGTGCCCCGGACGTGCTTTGGGTAGAATGGGAACATTGGTGGTGAGGATGACTGGGTCCTCAGTGCTGGTGGAGGATGTGGTAGATGGTGGTGCAGGTGGTGCCGTGGGATGCGGAGGTATGGCAGTAGGCTGTGTTGGTGTTGGCTTGGGGTTTGTCTGTGGTGTGTTGCGTGTGGACAGGTTCCGGTAAGATGTGTGGGAAACAGGGGGGGCTTTTGCTGGTGGTGATGTAGATGTGGTGGAGGTTTTGTCCGGTACAGTGCTGACCGGAGGGCAAAGCATGGGAGTATGCTGTGGGGAGTCTTCCTCCTTTTTCGTGAGTTCCAACTTGGTGTCGTTGGTAGATGATTCGACGGCTTCTGCCTTGGTGAGGTGTGGTGCCTCATCCTTCACTTCGATAGACTCTGTGGGAGTGCGATCCCAGTCGGGAGAGTCGTAATCCATGGGGTAGTGAGAAGGCGAGGTGGGATGTAGGAAGCGGCCCGTCGAGAGTTCAAATGGCTGCGGAGATAAATGTGTGACTGCTGGGTAGTAAGATGGAGATGGTGTGAAGAAAACTAAAAGGACGGGTTTTTTTCTCTGAGCAAAGCGTAATGTGTAAGACTAAGCGTTGTCCGGGCGCCTCAGGGGGGAGGAGGACGGCGTGTCAGCAAGCAGGTGGTAAGCTGCTGAAGAGGTGGAACCGGAATTGGAAGCCGTCCAAAGTGCTTGATGCAGGTGTCCGCGGTGGCCGGGAGCTGCAGAAGGTCGGTCTGGGATGGTCTGGTGTCGATGGGTTGTGTGGTTCGGCTGTGAGAGTGTGGTGAGGGGAAGCCGATCTCGGGAACGAGACCTGTCTCTGCAACTGAATCGGTGAATGAGCGGTGGTGTGTTGATGGGTGGGGTCAATGCGGTAGTGGCCAGGGGAGCCTGGTGAGCCTGGAAGGAATTGCAGCCTGTTGAGTCCACGGCGGGCGTTGTGGGTGGTGTTGATCAAACGTCGCAGGGTGTTGCGTGTCTGCAGAAAAAGTCTGTAGGCTGGTGTGTTGGTGAATGTAGACATTGGGGGGGATGGGATCCTGTACAATGGGGTGATGTTGGAGATCCTCAACAAGTGAGGATATAGTGCTGATCATCCAGTGGAGCAGGAGTAATTCAGGTTGGTGTGTCACGGATGGAGCCAAGTATGGCATGGGATTGTTCGGTAAAGAGTAACCGTGGTGTGGAGTGGGTGGGCCAGGGGATAAGGTAGTTGTCGCTGAAAAGGGAGGTTGTGGAGTTCGTAGATCATCACGGGGCTCCATGTCGTAGAAAGGACGGGCGGTTATGAAGAAACAGTTCGGTCAAATGGCTGCGGAACATATGGTGGCATGCAAATGTGGAAAACCATCAACAGTGTGAGTGTGAAAAGTAGTAGTTCTGTTAGATGGCTGAGTTTTGCCGCTCGCCGAGAACATCAGTGAGACTTGAAAAACAAAATGTAGCAGCAGCCGTGGGCAGGGATGCCGTCTCAGAGTTGGCAAGTTGCGTAGCGGCTGCCGTAGAGCCTGAGTTTGGATGTTGCTGCAGCGCTCGATGTTGTAATTAGCCACTGCGGTGTGGGAGGTTGTCGCGGGACCGTGAACGTTCCCTGGTGTGAGTGGCAGTGTTGATGTTGGTGGCCGGGGTAGCTTGTGGTGGGGGACCTGTCCAGTAAGAGTGTAGACGTTCTGCGTCTTGTGGTGGGGTACGTGGTGAGGGAGAGGGTGAACGGCTGGAAAGTCCTCGTGGTAGTGGAAAACCTGGCGGTATGTCGTGTAGAATGGCCAGGTTTCTGCTGGAGAGTGAGGCTGTGGGGTGGATGCGGTATTGTCCTGGGAGCCCTGGGCCGGTGGTAACGAATTGAAGGAGCCGACGAGCCTGGGAGAGGTTATCAATCAGGCGGTCCAGCAAGATCAGGTCACCGCACATTCGGTAAAGGAGGTTGTATGCTCTCTGGTCCTGAAAATACGTCTGGCTTGGCATAGGTTCAGTGTGAAATGGGTGATGGCGGAGGTGTTGGTTGACCAGAAAAAAGAAGGTCCAAGGAGCTGTTGAGGGATTGAAAGTCAGGCTGAGTGCAAATCGAAGGTTGGAGCCAGCTCGGAGGGCGCTGTGGGAGGTAGTGTTCTGTGTCGGCGGTGTTGCCATGAGGGCGAGCGCGAGGATTGGCCATGACAATTGGTGCAGTAAAATGGCGCACAAAAGGCTGCGGAGCTGGAGTGAGCCTGAAAACTGAAAAACCGAAGTTGGGCAAACCTGGTGAAAGTAGACTGGGTGTGAAAAACTAAATGTCAGTGCATGTCAGTGGATTTGTCCTGCGGCACGCCGTAGAGAAAGCTGGGTGAAACGGGTCAAATGAAATAACTGCCAACGGGCGTAAGTGGAGATTTCTCCGGATGACTGTTCTCACCAAGTTCTCGCTCAGCGGCCGGCGTCAGCAGCACAGCAGCAGGAAGTGATCGATGTGGTGAAGTCGGTGGCGTTGTTATGGGGGAAGGGGAAAAATCCGGTTGTGAATGTGGTGCTGGGGAAACTGCTGGTGAGGTGGGTGTTGGTGATAGGGAAGGTGCTTGTCTTGGTGGTTCTGTTGGTAGTGGTGTGGAGGAGAGTTGCTGGTCTTGCTGACGTTGCATGTCTTTGAGTTCTTGCCATCGGGCTTGGCATTGCTCGACGGAGAAGCCCACTCGGCGAGCCACAGTGGTCCAGTTGGGACGAAGTCTGGGGTTTTCTTTGAGTTCGACCAGGCGGCAGTCGGCGTCGCCGTCCCAAGCATCCCAGTCCGCCTGTTGGTTCAGTGGTGGTGGGAGTGGTTGCTTCCGCTTGCGTGTTGTGGTAGGTTGTGGAGCTGGGGGTGTTGTTGGTGTGTCGTCTGAGTCTTTTGAGGGTGGTGCTGGTAAACGGATGGGTGGTCTGGATGGTGCTGAGTCACAGGAGGAGGTGGTGGATGGTAAACGTATAGGGTGGTTAGGCGGAGTTGGAAGTGGCTGAAAGTGTTGGCGGAAAGTGGGATCCGCTTGGTGGATGTGGTGGAGGAAATGAGTGTGAAGGTGTGCTACAATATCTGTTGCTTGTCTGAGCAGGTTTTGCACCTGCGAAAGTACCACTGTGGTTCTGTGTATGAGAGTTGAGGTGTCGTTGTGTAGAGGTGTCGGTGTGCTGCTCATGATTCGGAAATGTAGGGATGTACAGTAGCACAGAATCGTCACGGGTTGCTGCAGCAGCGTGCCAAAGCAGCCGGACAGCGGCGAGTCTGCGGAGGCGCGTCATCACGAGGCCGCGCATATGAATTAAACGAGCATCAAATTCCCACAGGCATGGTACGAAAATGCAATGCCGGTTGGACAGTCAAGTGCATGAAACTCTGACATGTGAAATACTCCATCAAAACAGCCGGTACGATTCGAAGAAAGATGTTTACAGCAAAAACTGCAGAGCTTGAAAAATTGAGGGTTCAAAATTCGCGTGGCCGCTGCAGGAGGCTCTTTTTGGCTGCTACGAGCAAAGGTTAGGTGGTGGTGTGAGACCAAAGGTGGATGTGGAGGTGGTAGTGGTGTGTAGGTGTGGGACAGTGGTGTTATGTGTCAGGTGGAGTGGAGTTTGTGGACCAGGCCAGTCCTTTGACAATGGCGTGGTCCGGGTGGATCACCCAGCAGCGGCCCTTCTGATGGAAGACTGCACCATGGTGATCGTTAAGGAGGTTCATGGCGTGTTCCTCACCTCCGGAGGTATATTTTGTGGCGGCACCCCAAGCAAGGAGTGTGATGATAAGGGAATGGGAGTTCTTGTGGAGTTGCCAGGTGTTGTGGATGATGCGGGCAAGTTCGTTGTGGTCATGGGGTTGGTTGTGGGTGATGCGAACGCCCTGGGCAAAAAATCCAGGGTAGTTGGCAAAGTGGAGTGTGCTGGGTAAAAATCGGCCTTGGCGTAGAATGTTGGAAATGTTGCCGACAGGGCCTGTGTGGCCTGCGTTGATGTGGGCGACTTCCCGGTGGGTTGATGTGGCTCGGGAAACCGCAGGCGGTTCTGGTGTAGTGGCTTTGGTGTTGAGGAAAGGAAGTGAAATGGCGTAGTATTGGAATTGGTCGTATTGGTGAGTTGTGTCGTTCCACTTGGCGTGGGTATATTGCCGGAAATCGGTGATCTCCTTGTAGGTGATGTTGCAGTCGGTGAGGAGATTGGCAATGTACTGGTGTTGTGGTCGGTTGGGGTTGTCGAGTTGGGTGGCGTGGAATTCAAGCCATTCCAGGATTTGGTCTGCAGGTGTAAAGGTGTGAAAGTTGGGTGGAGGTCGCCAACGGTTGATTGGGCGACGAAGGACGGCTGTGGTGGGAAATTGGGAGGGGTCTGGGTTGGTGTGTTCAGTGTTGGGGCGTAAATCGATGGGTTGTGGTGGTGAGCGACTGCGGGATGGTGTAAGGCTGGACGTGTAAGTGGATGTCGAGGGCGAACGCCGTCGCCGGGTTGTGCTGTGGTGCTTGGAGTGGTGGTGATGTCGATGTCGGCGGCGGTGGCGGTGGCGTCCTCTGCGGTGATGGTCGGACTTGTGTCGGTTCTTGTGGTGGTGGCGGCGACTGCTGTGTGGTGGCTGCGGGGAAGGTGGTTGTGGTGCTGGTGAGACAGTGGTGTCAAGCTTGTCTGGTGCAGGTAGTGAAGGTCCGGGTGCTGGTGTGGCTGATGCAAGCAATGGTGATGCAGAATGTTGGGATACGGTAGCTGGAGGGGTCGTGTTTTGGACCGGCAATGGAGCGTCCGTGGCGGTTGTGGGGATGTGTTGGATTGGTGGTGCTGGATCGGATGGTGTCTGGTGTTGGAGTGGAGGCTGGACTGGTGGTGAAGCGTTGATGGTTTGTGGAGGTGGTGGCGGGGGCAATGGTTGGGGTGGAGGCTGTGTGACTAGAGGAAAAGCTGAATAGGGTTGCGTCTGTGGATGGATGATTGGCAATCGCGGTCTGTTGCTGTGTTGGAGGGGGATGTGTCAGTGTAGTGGGGGGAGGAAGTTCAGCCGGTGGTGTGGGATGAAGTGGTGGCAACAGGTATGAAGGGGGAGGTGCTGCTGACGGAAATACTGGAGTTGGTTGTGTGGGCTGCGGTGGCACGTGACATGGTTGCACAAACGTCCAAGTGGATGGTGTGCCGTAGGTCAGTGCAGTGGCGGTAGGATTGGACAAAAAAGGTGGTGGTTGAAATGGTTGTGGTTGTGGGTGAGGGTATGCCGATGGTTGTGTCGTGGGAAAGGTGGGCGCAGTTGATGGCTGTGGCAGCGGCCATGTGGGTTGAGGTTGTGCGGTAGGTACTGGTGGTGGCGTGGCGTGAGCCTATGGCCACGGAAAATGCATGTCGTGGTCGTAGCTATGGCACGGCGCGGCGCGGCAGCAAAA
>CAXAMN010024997.1:0-12079 GCA_963970005.1 Durusdinium trenchii
GCATTCCCTCGAACGTGGCATCCACATCTAATGGACCTTCACCTATATCTGAAGTCGCTCTTGATGGCTTTCGGGGTACAATCCATCTACCTCCAAACCACACTTTGCACGAATCGGCCTTCGCGTCGAACTTGGACTCCTCGGTTTCCTTTGGAACCTTCCTGCTATACTCAAGTACCCCCTCTTGAACTGATGACAAGAACCTTTCAACCTCATCATCCGAACATCTTGACAAGGGGTCTTTCACTTTTTCCCACAACTCTTTACCTAGATCTGATAAGCTCGCAATGGCATTACCTTGATGATCATACATGTAGAGCTGCTTGATTGGCAATTCGGTAAACCCTTTCCAATGACGCCTCAATGGCGCGGTCTGGGTTCCGAACTCGCTGACATGGACCTTGAACTGGTCCCTTGGAATCTCATCGACTGGCCTTTCATCAACAGCATCGACGTAGTACGTCCTCTGAATACCTACCAGCTGATCCTCAGGCATCGGCAATGGCAGTGATGATGCTGCAAAAACACATTTTCGACTTCTGTGGTGAACTCTTCTCAACACAAGCTTGTCAAGGTCAACTTCCCAATGGTCATGATTTCGGTTCTTTCCTCTTCTTGGGATTTTCTGGAACAAATCAATGTCCATGGGACTCTCCCCGGGTGATTCGGGTGCTCTGTACCCTTCCGGTACTTCTGTTGGCTCATAGCCTTCACTCATCCGATCATCCTCGATAGGTTCCGGATTCTTTCCGATCTCATATGGATTCGTTGGATCCTCTTGCATTGGCGTCGGTTCGGTATCCGCTTCCTGTCCCTTTGGCGCATGGAACGGAACATCATCAAACTCTGGAAATCTCTCTCCAGTCTCTTTCTCTTCATGCTCGCGATGAAATCTATCCCACTCATCATCGATAGACTTTCTTTTCCTCTTCTCTCGTTCTGACTCTGATTCTGGAACTCTTTCTCCCGACTCTTGCTGAGACTCAGGCTTTCCTTCGGTATCTAAGCCTTCTTCCAATCCTTCAGGCACTACGGGCACAGACGACTCGTCTTCGATCGGTACTATCCGTTTGTACTCTTCTTCAAGATACTTTTTGTAACGGTTCCGACACTTCACTGAATGACCTGTTTCACTCCCGTTCGAACAAGCTGGACATCTCGAAGTCTTATTCACTTCACTCCAATACCAAGGTGGTTCCCCTTCATGGATGGGCAAATCAACCAATTTCTGGGGCTTCGAAAGATCATTCGGTAGTCTTTCAATCCTGTCTGGCTTCACTCCACTCTTGGAATTTGGAATTTCACACAACATCCCAAGTCCAGCGACAAAACGAATCGGTGAGGCAATCTTCAAGTCTCGAACAGGCACAACCACAGTCTCATCCTGTGAACCTTCGAAGGCAACGAAGTGACCTAACGAAGATAACTTTGGGGTCAAGTAAATGCCTGGAACAAAGTGACGAGCGTTTGCTTCTCTGACCTTTTCCAAGTACCCATCAGTCGGCCTGGCAAAAACCAAACATCCAAATGGCATCACACGATTGGTGTTTGGGACTTCTCCTGAACTAGTTACACTGATGCGCATACGTTGATACGGCGTCAGCGAACTTTTGGCTTGCAGCTGAAATGCATTGTGGACATGACAAGCGTTTGCTGCGGCATATCGAAGGCTTTCACTACCTAGCATCAACCCGTGCTGGTACAACACTGTACGAATACATCCTAGTTGAGTCTTGAGGGTCCTAACTGCTCTCTCGGCTCCAGTTGCGTGTCTTCCTGGACGACTGGTCTCATGCCTTGAGACTACCTTCAATCGAATGAGTTCAGAAATGAGCGCAGTCAAGTCACGGCCTTCATCACTGAGAACCATCGCACCTGTGGACGAACAATGGTTGATGGCAGCTGTCAAAACACGAATCGTCGAAGCTTGATCTACATAGATTGCAGCTGTTGCGATCATCCCGTGCGTTCGATTCCACATCACAACATACCTATACATGTTTGGAGACTTTGGATGGGTGCATAGGTTGGCAATATCCATCTGGATCTCGTTGGTGACTTGATCTGTGCGTTTTGGCGCTCGTTTCAATCCCTTGCTCATGAGACAGACTGCACAGCTTGGATCATAAGGTGTGTGACTCTGCAAAATGTGCTTAGCTACTAGTCTGTTACCTCGTAGCTTGATGGGATATTCGAACTCGAACTCAGGCTCTGACTCAACGGTGCAAACGATTTCCTTTTTGCGCACGACGTCGAATGCTGGATTCGAAAAATGCGCTCTGGCTCTTATCGGCGGCTCCACCCCCTTTTTGGGGGGAACCTGGACACTTCGGACATCGCGTCCTACTTCGCGTCCTCCCTCTTGTCCGAAAACTTGGACAGATGCTCCTGCAGTTGCTTGCGGTACGCAATCTCTTCCTCGGACAATGGCGCTTGAAGCGCTTCTGGCGGCGTAGCGGGACTCTCCCCCACCATCACCGTCGGTTCCGATATTGCCTTTGGCGCTGGTGTCAGAACTACTCCTCCCGCTGTCGGTGGCACTGCGGGTTGCTCGAGAGAAATTCGTCTTGCCTTTCTCAAATTCTCTCGATCTTCTTCTTCTGCCCTCCATTGCAGGAGATCCTGTTTTCCTTTCTCGAACTCTTCCTGCCGGCGACGCTGAACCTCCTTTCCATGTTCTAAGGCTTGCGCCATCCTCTCTGAACGGTACAGCGCCTTCGCCTTTCGGCGTTCTTCCTCTTCTTTCTCTTGGCGGGTGAGTTCCTTCTCCCATTCGATCGCTCCTGCCTGTCTCTCGGATGCCAGCTCTGATCGAAAAAGCTTCTCGCGCTCCTCGTCGGTCAGATGTGCCAAGTACTTCGGTACTCTCTTGGCACCTGATCCTGATGCCGTGGACGGCTTCTCCTCTTCGAGGGTCCCGGTACCCCTCTTGAGGTCTGCTGCCTTGAGGAGGTCTCTGGCTTTTTGAGCTAACACCTCGTCTGCCACCGCTTTTTGCTCTTCGGTGAGCGGTCGCGATTTCGCTTTGGGTCTCGTCGGTGGTGTCGGTGGCGTTTTTGGTCCCGGAACCGATGGAGTTTTCGGCTCCGGAATCTCCATCTTGGCGATCTCTGCCACGATCTTCTCTGGATCGACGCTTACTGGACTTGCCGGTTCCTTCGGATTGGCTCCTGCCGGACTCGCCGTTTCTCCCGTCAGGTCGCCCACCGGATTCCACCCCGGGGGTGGACCCGGTGGTGGTTGGGGTCCCACCGGTCTGGCCTTTGCCTTTATGGGCAGTAGTGACGGGGCTTGCCTCGGGGTCCTTCTGGCTGTTTCGTGACGCCGTAAGTTCTCTTCGGTCAAGGTCAGGACTGGAGGATCGGCTGCTTCCGATCCTGAAATGGAGGCATCCGTGACCGACAACGCGGCGTTGCTCGAAGGTCGCCATAACGCCCGGACCTGGGACGTGTACTTCACATTCCCCGGCTCCTCGGGCTTTCTCTTCATGAAATAAGCGGTTCCAGGCTTTATGTCCTGTCGTCGCGCCGACACTTGTCCTTGTGCATCCGCGCTTATACGCACTATTGTTTCGGATGTTATCCGCTCGTGGCCGGTTAATCCGGACGAAATGCTCTTTGGACCTTTGGTCGGAGTCGGAGCACTCTCTGGAAGAGCTCCGTGAATCTCTTCCAGGTCTCCAACATCTGAGGCTTCCGAACCGGTCAAGCTCACCATCGTGACTCCCCTTTGGGGCTGGATCTCGATGAACTCCTTTTTCACACGCGATCCGGATGACTTCGGCTGCGGACGCGCCTTGGGAGCGATCCAAGCGCGATGCTTGTTTTGGATCATGTACTCGCCCTTGGCTGTGACTCTGGAGGCCTGAACCTCTCTCTCGATCAATCGCAGCTTTACAATCCGCTCTCGTCGCGGGGCTTTGGTGTGATGCTTCAACACCTTCTGGACTGACCCCTTCGGTAGTGGGTCGTCCACCGTCACGGTCCAAGACCGTCGCAGTGATGGTCCCTTTCGAACTGCTTGTTGAAGGCCTGCAGCCCGATCCGACCGGCGCTGCTGTCTCAGCGCTCGCTGCCTGGCGCGATTCCTGATCCGCTTCTCCTCGTCCTTCTGATCTTGTCGATGAAGCCAATTTGACCAGGCTTTCATTCGAAACGTCACTTCCTGCTCGGACGTTGCCTCCTGAGCTTTCTCCGTCTCGACGAAAGGCTTCTCTGGGATCTCGGGCTCTGGAAGATCCTTCGCAACTTCGGCTTCCCGTTTTTCCATCTCCAATCCCTTTTCCTTTTCTACTGGTTCTGTTGGCTTCACGGTAGCTTCTGTGCTCCTCTCGGGTTCCTGTTCTGGAGGTTTCACGATCACTTCGGTACTCTCCTCTGGTTCCATCGTGACAAGGACAACTCTCCGCGTCTCTTCTCTCGGTTCCGATGGAGCCTTTTCCACATCCGGTTGCCCGGCTTGAGCGATCACAGTGCCTGGCGCTGGTTCGGTCGGTTCTTCCATGACCGTGTCCGGACTCTGTTCTTTCTTCTTCTCTCCGCTCAACTCCGTGGTATCGACCCAAGCATCCGAAGGCATGCTCCACTCGACGAAA
The DNA here is from genome assembly GCA_963970005.1 of Durusdinium trenchii. NCBI lineage: Eukaryota > Dinophyceae > Suessiales > Symbiodiniaceae > Durusdinium > Durusdinium trenchii. The sequence continues at coordinate 4,595 of CAXAMN010024997.1, forward strand.
CCTGGGCTGGACGGGGTCCGCACAGTCAATGCGCTCGTGCACCGAACTTGAACCTTCACGCTCTGCAACATGCAAGACCGAATCTTGAACTGCTTCATGCATGGTTGAATAACGAACAACACGGTGCGAACTGGAGTCAACATCGGACATGGGTTGCAACGAACGGAGTGACGATGACATGTCAATGTCGATGACTCCTGGGTGGACAATTGAAATCCAAGGCACGTTACACCAGAGAAAAATGTCAAGATGAGTTCTACTACTCCTAGTTCTGTTTGGAACCTGGTCGTGACCTCCAAAATGTGAGAGGGACAAACATGGTGGCTTCGCCGGTTTATCTACCTCTCTGGAGGTTCGGGAACAGCTCTTGCCAGGTGAACAGGAAAACGTCCAACCTTTACTGGCAAGAAGTGCAACACTCAGCAAACTAACCTGTCCATATCCGATCAGACCTGTGACTCTGAGCTTCTGCGGCCTCTGCAGTTGGCTGCCAGCGCAAATGCTGCGCGACACTGGTGACAGGCTTGAGCTAGCAGGCGCTGCGGGCGACGGCGCGGCGGCTCTCGACGAAGCAGCAACAGGCGAAGCAGCATCAGGCGACGACGCGGCGGCTCCATCGCATTCTAAAAAGCTAACATGCCTACTTTTGAGAGCATGCGTGCTGAACTTTGCTTCGACACACCGATTTAAGATCATTTCCTGTCCATTGGCTGTGGTGCATCGTTCGTTGACGGCCCACTCCCTGCAAATCTGCAGGTATCCCTCATCCACTAGACTTTGACTGATCAAGTGGATGCTTGCCCCACTGTCCACCAAAAAGTGTGGATCAGTGGCATCGGTGTCCGCGACACTGGACGTCGTCAGTCGGTTGCCATAGCTGTGAAGCTGGTTCAGTAGGATTTCGGGTGGTACTGTCATGTCTAGCACACAACCCATTCCGAGAATGTCTTCTTCATCCTCCTCTCCTACACTGGCACGTGCTCCTTTCGGTTTCCCGCCTTTCGGTCCTTTTCCGCCCTTGGGTTTCCCTTTGCCTCCTTTAGGCTTGCCACCTTTTGGGTTTCCCTTCTTCTTTGAGTCGTAAGGCGAATGTGAACGATCCTTTCCACCTTTTGGTTTGCCACCTTTCTCATTGCCTTTTCCCTTTCCTTTGTCCTTATCGGTACGCTTTGGTGACTTTGACCAACAATCTTTCTCAACATGTCCTAGCTTCCCACATCGACGACATCGAATCTCCTTACCTTTGCCTTCACCCTTTGGTGTGCGATCTTTCCCTCCTTTGGGGCTTCCCTTGGGTGGTCGGTCATACCCAACAGGATTTCCTTTGTGACTGTCTCTGGAAAAGTCGAGTGCTTTCGATTGCTGTTCATAGAACTCCAGTGACTCCATCAACTCTCGTAAAGTCGAAGACTTCCCGTGGAACGCAAGGTGTCTGTGAATTTCTTGCGGTAGGCACCTCATCATGACCATGATCTGGTCCACCTCCATCATCTGGAGATCTGCGAATGCTGCACACTGATCTCGCAAGCGTGCAAACTCTTGTGTAAGGAACAAACAGGTGTCCAGCGGGTTCTTGATACTCCCTGCTGATGGACATCCAAGTTGCTTCAATCCATTTACATCAAGTCTCATCACTGCTTCCAGCAGTGACAGTGCTTCCGCTCGAGTCGTAACTCCAAGAAAATTGTTGATTCTCCTGAACAACTCATATCCGCAAGTGAGTCCTCCCTGCTCTCGTTCCTGCAGGACTGCGAGGTCCAATCCCCTCTTGTATCCTGACATTGCTTGTTTCATCCAGTGATACAGTTTACTACTCCTCACTGCGGCTTCTGGGGCAAGTTTCCCTTGCTCAATGGTATTTGTTTGTTTCACTGCCTCTTGCAATTCCGCTGCGTAGCACTCATCCAAAAGACACAACCACGATCCAAATCGCTCTCTGAAGGATAACCAGGTGCTGATCTCATGTCTTCTTCCTGAATCTTTGATCTCAAGTTGTGGACAGTTCGGTATGTAACTCTCCATCTTTCCTCCACTGCTTCCAGAATATTTTGAATCAGATTTCTTGGGTGCTGAGGTGAACAGTGATCCTGTTCTCGGTGTACTGGACGTAGCAGCTTCCTCTGCAGCTTTTCTCTCCTCTTCTGCCTTTCTCTCACGCTCATCCGCTTCGCGTTGAGCTTGGTCTTTCAATACATCAGTCTGCATCTGAACCAGACCTGAAACTAGCTTGGTCAGTTCTGAAATTTGCGCTCCTTGTCCAGCGATCAAGTTCTGCTGTTGAACGATATTCTGATGCTAGTTTCTCAATACTTCGATCAACGCTTCCTGTGTCAATCCCTGTCCTCCGGTAGGACTCGCAGGCATCTGAGGTGAGTTGAAATTATCTTGAGACGTTCTCCCCGTTGGGGTAGGGCTGTTCGGTACCGGTATCTCTGCAGCAGCACTCTCTGCTGGATCTGGCGGTGGAGATCTTTCTCGACCTGTGTACTCTTCCATACTCACTGGTCGCCTCCTCGTTGGCGATGCTGTCCGTCGCTCGGTAGGACTGGACATTCTTCCTGGGAGCTCCACGCTCCGCTACCACGAAAAACTCCGGGTAGCAACCTTACACGGTAGACTACCTACCTTCCCTGGATCTTTAGCTCACAACAGGCTCTCTCACCTCGTCCGGTACGGTACGAAACCTTTCTCTCAAACCTCCGAATACTTCGGAAAACTTCAAACGCTGCACTAGCTGCTCTCAGACACTCGCACCCTTTTCTCACACTAGCCAAACGAATTGGCCTTGAGCCAAAACATATCCCGTAGCACTAAACTATACAAAGAATACACAAAAACATATTAAAAGTCTCTTAAAAGCATCTCCACACACAAAGAACTCTTTCAAAACTTCCGACTACGCTACAAGTCGCTTTCAAACAATTAAGAAACAAAATGTTGTACTACCGCCAGGTTCCAAATCTTTCACAAACAAACTTAAACGAAATTTATGCATCGCAAACTGCAAGCATCGAGCGAGGTGGACATCCCGACATGGAATTTCTTCACCCCCTCTTGGACACAAAGCTCGAAACGAACTGGCTGGCTTTAAGCCTTCTTATTCTTCTTCAATGAGGACAGACATTTGGCGCAAATATCTTTCGACATAGGTACGTTCATGCCCGAGCAAGTTGGATTCAAATGAACCTTGCTCCCACTCACTGAAAAATACACTTTTGGGCATTGCTCAATGCCTTTTGGAACTGGATAGCTCTTCGGCATATCGACTTTAAAAGTCACTTGGCTCTCAGGCTCAGCATGCTTCCGACACCGCAGGCAGCAGCAGGTCAGCAGGCATCCCAAAAGAAAACCGGCTGCAAAGACCAAAGCGGTCGCTGCTTCCAGGCTCAGCATCGCAAGCGCCGTTTCCGCATCCGGCATCATACCTCGGATGGTATAAGCTTCATTCCAAGAAAAGCTGTATCTCACAGTCTGCAAAACCAAGATTCTTTCGAAATGTGCAATCGAAAGTGCTCGCAAAAACGTGTCATTCGGCTCAGACAACGTGCAAGACTTACTTGGCTATTATGATTCTAATTCGGCTTTATATCCTTTAAGGATTGGCTCGCAAAATTTCCTGGGGTAGTGTTGCGTTTCCTTCCAATTGACTTCCTTGGACGGCAAATGATCATGACGACCATCACAAACGCAAACCTTCAGGCTTTCCAACAATCGAGTACTATCTGTCTCAATCCTCCAGGTCTTTCTGACCAACTGACCTTTCTGGTTCAACTTGACTGAACAAGCATCCACAAATGTTGAAAACGTCTTTCGTTTCCTCAGAAAATCTTTAGTCTGATTCCATCCCCAATAGGCACATCTCTTCGGCCATTCAATCGCTACGAAATCGGCTACTTCCGACATCCGTAAGAAACCTTTCCATAGCTTCTTCTGTATCTGGTACAACTCTCGAAGATGACCCATATAGTCCTGACCAAACTTCTTGATACAAATGTACTGAAACGGACATCCTCCTGTACACGGAATCGACGACCACAAGACAACAAGCTTTCCTCTCTTCTGATGGCTTATCATCTGCTCCCGAATTGACTCGATTGTGTCCGATCGGGTTCCGTCATCCGCCTCAGTGACAGTCAAGACTTCAACACCTTCCGTACGGCTTCCAATTTCTTTCATCTCGGACTCCGGTGATGTGCAAAACTCAACAATCAGGATTTCGGTACATGTGACCTTATCCATAACCCACAACCATCTCCCGATCCAGTCATATGGCACTTCAAATGAAATGAGAAATGCTCTGACAACTCCGATCGTCTCCATATGTTGTAAAGTCACAGCTCTCGACAATGCCTTGGTCATCAAGTCGGCACAATTCTCGGTACCTCGGACAAAACTGATGGAAATCACACCCTTGTAGACTGCATCTTGCAAAAAACAGATCCGAATGTCTATATGTCTTAATCTTCTCAACAACCCTGACATCTCTGTGACATTTCGGGCTGCCATCGAATCCGTAAGCAAACCTGGAATGGGCAATTCCTCAGCTTGACATCCATAGACATGTGCCACGGCATGTTGAATACCTATAGTCTCTTTCGCTCCTTCGAACAAAGCATATAGCTCTGCCTCGGCTGAACTACAGGCTACACTCTGCTGCAACCTACTGAATGCTTTCACACAACAGTCACTAACGAAGATGGCTGCTCCTGAAGTACTCTTCCTATTGGTGGACTTTTCGGCTGCCCAACTGGCATCGACATAGGTCGTAATCCTTGGTGGTCCTGAGTACTCATAGCTCCTGAACTTCAACTTTCGATCGGCTACTGATCGGATGTAACGGATACTCGCACGCATCGCAGTCTCGTGTACAGCTAGCGGCTGAGATTGACCTCGGGCAAGCATCGAACACAACCAACAAAGATCAGGTCTCGACTGAGCTACCCAACCTAGCTTACCTAGCGCGGTTCGAAAGGTTGCTGCTGCCTCGGGTGACAACGGTTTCCGATCTTCTTCTCGATCACGATCATAAAGCTGAAACAAATTGGGGGTCGCTTGACTTTCCTTTCCTCCTGGATACAAGTTCATCATACCTTCATAGTACTCTTTCTCCATGTACAAGGCAATCGTTCCATCTTCTTCCTTTTCGATCACCTTTCCCAGAAAACGAATTCTGTCTTCTTCAAGCTTCCCGGTGACTTTCAGTCTAAGCTTCTTTGATAATTCATCAACGAGCTTTTGAATATTTCGATCGTCTCCGACAACCAACAAATCATCAACGTACATCAAAACGATCAAGTGATTCTCCTCTTCCGTCTCTGCAACTCCTTTTCTGTATCTTCCGGCGAAGATTGTCTTTTCCGTCACACATGCTGTCAAACCTTCTTGATCTAACAAATCGGCTAGGTGACGATACCATGACATTCCTGCAGAACGAAGTCCGTTCATCGCTTTCTCAAGAATGACGAACAAAGGCTCTCCGTCTTCATCTTCCATCCCAGTCGGCAACGAAACGACCGCTGGGTGAATCACGGGGGCGTGCAAGAATGCTGTACTTACATCTAAAACCCATGCTGTCTTTCCTACTCCTCCTCTCTTTGATTTCTTTCGAAAACTTGATTTCTGAGCAAGATAAGACAACGCAACCTTCAACGCCTCTGATGACGCTGTAGGGCTCGAAACGCCCAACTCGGCTGCTGACGGACCTGTGGCGAAATCACGGACAACAAGTCTCGATCGAACGATGTCTCCTTTGATAGCATCATGCTTATTTACAACTACCCATCGGGTTGAGATGATTCAGATACCATGCATCTGGCAATACTCTTGCGCTTCATTTTTATTCACGACCTGACCTGTCCTGTGCTTCTCTAGGGCAATGACCTCTGTGCGCATTCCCTCGAACGTGGCATCCACATCTAATGGACCTTCACCTATATCTGAAGTCGCTCTTGATGGCTTTCGGGGTACAATCCATCTACCTCCAAACCACACTTTGCACGAATCGGCCTTCGCGTCGAACTTGGACTCCTCGGTTTCCTTTGGAACCTTCCTGCTATACTCAAGTACCCCCTCTTGAACTGATGACAAGAACCTTTCAACCTCATCATCCGAACATCTTGACAAGGGGTCTTTCACTTTTTCCCACAACTCTTTACCTAGATCTGATAAGCTCGCAATGGCATTACCTTGATGATCATACATGTAGAGCTGCTTGATTGGCAATTCGGTAAACCCTTTCCAATGACGCCTCAATGGCGCGGTCTGGGTTCCGAACTCGCTGACATGGACCTTGAACTGGTCCCTTGGAATCTCATCGACTGGCCTTTCATCAACAGCATCGACGTAGTACGTCCTCTGAATACCTACCAGCTGATCCTCAGGCATCGGCAATGGCAGTGATGATGCTGCAAAAACACATTTTCGACTTCTGTGGTGAACTCTTCTCAACACAAGCTTGTCAAGGTCAACTTCCCAATGGTCATGATTTCGGTTCTTTCCTCTTCTTGGGATTTTCTGGAACAAATCAATGTCCATGGGACTCTCCCCGGGTGATTCGGGTGCTCTGTACCCTTCCGGTACTTCTGTTGGCTCATAGCCTTCACTCATCCGATCATCCTCGATAGGTTCCGGATTCTTTCCGATCTCATATGGATTCGTTGGATCCTCTTGCATTGGCGTCGGTTCGGTATCCGCTTCCTGTCCCTTTGGCGCATGGAACGGAACATCATCAAACTCTGGAAATCTCTCTCCAGTCTCTTTCTCTTCATGCTCGCGATGAAATCTATCCCACTCATCATCGATAGACTTTCTTTTCCTCTTCTCTCGTTCTGACTCTGATTCTGGAACTCTTTCTCCCGACTCTTGCTGAGACTCAGGCTTTCCTTCGGTATCTAAGCCTTCTTCCAATCCTTCAGGCACTACGGGCACAGACGACTCGTCTTCGATCGGTACTATCCGTTTGTACTCTTCTTCAAGATACTTTTTGTAACGGTTCCGACACTTCACTGAATGACCTGTTTCACTCCCGTTCGAACAAGCTGGACATCTCGAAGTCTTATTCACTTCACTCCAATACCAAGGTGGTTCCCCTTCATGGATGGGCAAATCAACCAATTTCTGGGGCTTCGAAAGATCATTCGGTAGTCTTTCAATCCTGTCTGGCTTCACTCCACTCTTGGAATTTGGAATTTCACACAACATCCCAAGTCCAGCGACAAAACGAATCGGTGAGGCAATCTTCAAGTCTCGAACAGGCACAACCACAGTCTCATCCTGTGAACCTTCGAAGGCAACGAAGTGACCTAACGAAGATAACTTTGGGGTCAAGTAAATGCCTGGAACAAAGTGACGAGCGTTTGCTTCTCTGACCTTTTCCAAGTACCCATCAGTCGGCCTGGCAAAAACCAAACATCCAAATGGCATCACACGATTGGTGTTTGGGACTTCTCCTGAACTAGTTACACTGATGCGCATACGTTGATACGG